>JAVTVY010038489.1:0-162631 GCA_036873755.1 Hanleya hanleyi | reverse complement strand
AGTCTGAACCGGATCTTGACAGACTGTTGAACTTCACGAGGACACCAGCGGGGGTACTTCAACAGAGGCAAGCCTGTGCTGTGGAAGATATGATGCTGACACAACACAGAATTACATTATACTCTGATTGGTTCCTGACGGCTATTTTCCAAGGTGATTCAGGATCCAGACGTGAAGCATAAGCGGGATCATTGACCTTTTTCACGGGCCAAGATGGAATTCTTCGGCGCCTTATCGACTCTTACAGAGGAGATCGCCACGGAGGGTCTTTACGGTCAGAACTCTGACAACCCAAGCAAGATGCTCAGAGTGGTGTTCACCCTTACAAGAAAGGACAGTTCCAAGGTAAAGAGGGAATCTTCCGACCGGGACAGAGGTCAACCTCGTCAGTCAGAATTGATGGTTCTCAAGCTTCACCTTCAAACCACTAGTCATCCTTTCATCCTTCCCAAGCTTCGAGTCTTCACTCACCTGATTGTAGAACGGTCGACCCTGATGATATAGAAGATCAGCGTCGAAGAAGTCAGTCCTTACGTGACGTCTACTCCAGATCCCGACACTTCATCTGACGATCATCCTCAGTCTTCTAAGAGCCGGATCCTACTCCTCATCGGATAATCTAGGACTCCACCTACACCCGACATCATGATCAGGGGAATCTATTTCGGGAGAAACGGCTAGTCGGTTTTGACTTAACACGTTTTTCTTTGGGATGAGACATCCAGTCTACAGTGGGCAAGCCTAGTTTCACATTGAGGTCCCTTCCAAGGCCAAGTCAACACGGACCCGGACACTGGAATAGGACACGAGGATAGTCATCTCTAATCCGGAATGCGAGTTAGGACTCCAGAACAGAACCTCGGACTCCAGCATTCATCGGGATGACAGTAGAGACCGGACCAGACGACGGAGCCGGACACTTACTGAGCATATTCGACTCTACAGGAGTTGGACTCCGACTCCCGATTGTCGTCATTTTTCGACGTTTCCAGAGGCCTTTTTCGAGTTTCGCCTCGATGATCATGGCGGTCCAGGGATATTTCCAGGGACCCCACGGATTATGTAGTACGGCTATATTCAAGCGACAAGCAGGTTTCCGGCATTGGAACCTGCACCGAGAACCAGACCATCAACACCATGACCCAGAGGTCCGTGGGATGGAACTACAGTCTACTACTCACCCGGGACCTAGCACAGTTTGGCTAGCTCCAGGTACTCCTCATTACAGTTTCTCAACTACAACTGATCCTGAGCGCAAGAACAAGCAATATAAGGATGCTCGTCCCGGAACATCTTCACCCCCTTCCAGAGTGGCGATGCCTGAGGCAGTTTCAACCAAGCACATAGAAGTTCACATTCACCGATGCGGAATTCATAGCTTAGAGGGGTCCATTAGTCCGGCAACAGATAGCCGACACATCACATGGATACCACGATAGACAAGCAACGCATCATCTTCCTTAGGGATATCTACGCTAGAAGGCGGTCCCCCTTGGAGGTTGCGGTTGTACAACACATCAGCATTGATTACGAACGTTCAGTACGGTCGTCAGTTACGTCAAGTTTGGGGGGGAGCAAGATTCCAGTCACTGTCTTCTAGAAACATCGACACTGGTCCTAGCAGCATGGTATCAGCAATACCATGTCACAACACCATGTGTTTCACATCACTTCAGGGTTCCCGCCGACAGCTTCCTCCAGGTCCTACAGGGTACTACAACCGGAAGTTCACTTTTCCACGGAGGCACCGGGACCCGCAACGGCCGAACCCCCACGTCTGCTACGGTCCAGATTTTCCTTGCAGACCAGGGTTTTTTCTCCAGGACCAATTGTACAGACAATGACAGCAGCAAGCGACTATTTACTGTACAGTCGCATCAAGCCCGGAGAATGTACTATAGTAGAGGACCTGTGGCCAACACTGTTTCTGTTCCAGCAACAGCTGGGTTTTCCTTCTGCATCTGTATTAGGGCAGAGAATCTCAGTCAAGCAGTACACAGGGGTATCACTCAGCATCATCCAGAGCTGTCAAGTTCACCCACGGAACCGACTACGTTCCAGCATTTCGGCTTTCCATGGTCTTCACCTCACAGTCTCGCCGAACACATCAGTTACCACCCAAGGAAACCTGGATGTGGTACTAGGGCATTCTTGCGCCTGCCATTCAACCAGTTCTACCAACTACAGTCAAGATCCTGTCCTGCAAGACAGATCCATGACAGTCTTCACTACGCAATCAGAGCATTGCGCAGTAGAACCTAGTTCCTTGACAGGGATGACAGACTGGTCAACCAGATCCTTTCATCCCATCCCGGATTTCGTCATTTAGAACGATTCCACACGTCGGGGACCATACATCCAAAGACTGTACCAGATTCCAGCGCTAACAGATTTCGTGTACCTGCTGGAGGAGAAGAGGTTTTTTATATCCAGTCAGAGGCCTGGAGCACTCTTTATAGAACCGACAAGGGATTCCAGCTGTCTTCCTCTTCCATCACTTCTAACAGACCCATCAGCGGACATCACTAGTCCAGGATCACCATCTGGGTTGAAGAAGACTGCCGACTGGTTTAACCAACTCGCCATCTACGCTCCTTCTCCTTTATGGAGACATCGTCTCACAAGATTAGAGCCAGTGTGACGTCCGGGCCACTTTGGGGAAAACTTATCGTTGAACGATACTGTTGACACCTGCGCTTGGACGATCAATTCAACTCATGCTGATTGCTATCTTCAGACATGTCTGTACAGACAGATAGGATGACTACACTGGACATATAGCTACAGCCCAGCGTATAGTCTACCACTCCTATCAAAAAAGGGGGGGGGGCACCGATCAAGCAAGCAAGACCCCGACAATTCCACAAGCATAGAGGACAGACCATGCCGGAGACGAAGGGACTTCAAGACATCACGATGGCATCTGATTATCTAGCCAAGTATGCGAGCAAAGGGTAGGAACAGAGTCCACCTCTCGCCGCATTACTTGTAATACCTCGAACTCCCTACGCCTCTATACGACACGGGAATTATCAGGATATTACTGGGTATATTAGATTTACAAAATCAGAACAAGGCGTGCTCCGCTTAATCCAAAAGCAAGTCACAAGGCCGGCTACCCAACCTCCTCTGTTGGGAGTCTGGCATTTAAGTGATAACAGGTGAAGATTTGGGACACAAACATTAAACATTTATAAATAATGTTAGTGTTTGTTACCAAATCAAACCTGTTATCAACGTTGATTTGCCCAACCCATCCTCCCCTCTTTGCTCGGCCTTGACTCAAAACAGGTCTTGCTCAACATGGGAAAAAGAGTGATGGACATGCGCGGAGTGCACGCCACCTGGCGGACGATCGACGCAGCGATAAGGGGAGATAATTTTGTTTGCAGGAGATCTCCAAATGGAGGATATTGGCATTTAAGTGATAACAGGTTTGATTTGGTAACAAACACTAACATTATTTATAAATGTTTAATATTTTAATACAATTCCTATATTTTGGTAAATTTCCTCCTATATTTTCTGTTGTATTTTCGCTATGAGCCGCTTGAAGGCCTGCAAAAACAACCACTGAGTGTCATATAACGTGTTATATAGTTACTGACTCATTTAATTTTGACTCCCGTAATGAGTTTACAAATTTTGCAGGCGCGATTTAATTTTGTGATATTGCAGTGAAACCTGTGAATACAGACCATGCTTGGAACCAGATTATAGTGTCAGTTTTGACAGGGTTCTGGTTTATCGAGGTTCAAAATACTTAAAATTCAAGTATTGAGACCATGGATAATGTCGGTATTTACATGTAGAAGTTAGTCAATTTACCCAGGTGTCTGTATTCACAGGTTTCACTGTATTTGCCTTTTTGCGCAATAAGTACTCAACCATACATCCATCTCTCTCTGTTTCTTGTTTCCAACATATTTCATCGTGGACTATGCCTAGAAGCGCCAAACTTAAATCGCATATGAGATATTGACCCATATTTTAGGTTCACTGGTCAGTCTCTCAATTTGTCACGAAATACTTGTTTCCACACCAAGCAAAGCTCTATTTGACTACCCCTAACGCTGGGTTTCTCCTCCCTGGTTTTTTTGTTTTTGTTTTGTTTTGTTCCCAACGCAACTGATATCAGCTTATTTCTGACCATATATAAATATCCTGTCCAAGCTTAATAGTTAAAACACTGGGGGCAAATATTCACCGATTATTTGTGAGGGTGGGGCTCCACAACTTACTCAGTGAGGTATATCTGGGCACAGGTATGCATGAATATTCTAGAACAATCCCCTTGGCTCTGCCATAGACTTAAGAGAGCAATCATCAGAGGCCAGGAAATGTGTCTGGTATCCTGAAGGCCTAGGATTAAATACTTTACACCTGGCGAGAATGGATACCTGACACACAACACTGAAAGGGGGGGGGGGGAGACAGAAAAATACTGTACCAATCAGCACTATTCTGGGTCATCATTGTCTAGCATTCAGTGATACTTCAAAAACTGCCTGGCATCTAACAGAACTAAGAATTTATACTTGACAAGGGTGTAATAGGTTTTTACCCCTCAGCCTATTAGGCTGCGGGGTCTTGTCGTTGGCATGTACGTCCGGTCGTCCGATCGTTCGTCCGTTCGTCCGGTCGTCAACAATTCTTGTGATCGATCTAGAAACCGAACCATTGCTTCTAGAGACTTCAAATTTGGTATACAGAATTGTTGGGTGGTCAACCACAAGCCTATTGAATCTGGACCCGATTGGTTGGAAACTTTGGCGGCCATCTTTAATTTATGCGAAACCATCACAGCTTTCTCGTTACCAAGCTTTTTTTAGAACGACTTACCCTAGGCACACCAAACTTGCCGTGCACATCCATATGCTCATGACCCAGAACCTTATTGAATCTGGACCCGATTGGGTGGAAACTTTGGCGGCCATCTTTAATTTATGCGAAACCATGAATCTTGTGTATCTCGGAAACCATTTTGCTGTTCAGTGTGAAACTTTGTAGAGATTATCGATACATCAAGAAACTTTGAAGGAATGACCAAACCAGTTTCCTGATTAGGTGAAAGCCTTGGTGGCCATCTTTAATTTATGCAGAATCTTTAATGATGTATTTCTTTGATACCATTGAAGTGTTCTATACGAAACTTCTTGTTACCAAGCTTTCTTTAGAACGACTTACCCTAGGCACACCAAACTTGCCGTGCACATCCATATGCTCATTACCCAGAACCCTATTGAATCTGGACCCGATTGGGTGGAAACTTTGGCGGCCATCTTAATTTATGCGAAACCATGAATCTTGTGTATCTCGGAAACCATTTTGCTGTTCAGTGTGAAACTTTGTAGAGATTATCGATACATCAAGAAACTTTGAAGGAATGACCGAACCAGTTTTCCTGATTAGGTGAAAGCCTTGGTGGCCATCTTTAATTCATGCAGAATCTTTAATGATGTATTTCTTTGATACCATTGAAGTGTTCTATACGAAACTTGGTATACAGCATCGATGTATCAAGAGACTTGATTTGCACTGAATAACCACATCAATTCTTCTGAGAGGCGGGAAGGATGGCCGCCATTTTTAATTTATGCAAAATCATTAATGATCTCTATATCTGATAACGTTTAAGTGCTCGATATAAAATTTGGTAAACATCATCGATGCAGCAAGATACTTATGATGAATGACAGAACTGGTTTCTCTGATTGGGTGGAAATCTTGGTGGCCATCTTTAATTTATGCAAAATCTTTAATGATATATATCTCGGATACCATTTAAGTGTTCTATATGAAACTTGGTATACAGCATCGATGTATCGAGACACTCGCAATGAAGATCAGTTCCTCTAAATGACCGGACGGATAGGCGGCCATCTTTAATTTATGCAAAATCATTAATGATCTCTTGATACCGTTCAAGTGCTCGATGTAAAATTTGATATACATCATCAGTGCATCAAGAAACTTACGATGAATGACAGAACTGGTTTCTCTGATTGGGCGGACTTTCTACATCACTAAGGAGCCACTGTTCAGCGCCTAATGTTGTCATACTTGGAGACTTCAACAATGACTTTGCTGTCGACTCGGCTGAAACAACCAAGATAAACGACTTCTTCCAAGAGCATGGGCTCTTTCCCTTAATCCCCACCCCAACCACAGATCTTAGGACAACCATTGACCAGATTTTCATCAATTTCAAACTCACAGATATACAATTTGATGTCCATGAAACATATTATTCATATCACAAGGCTGTTCGGATTGCCATCCACCCATCTTCATCCTCTGCTTGATCACAGATGGAAAGAGACAGACAATCAACAGGTACACAGGGATTCATACAGTTATTGCTATCAAAGACTTTTATTATTGTGTAGATTATTATTAGGGTTCAAAGCCAAAATGGCTTGAAGCCTTCTGTTTTTGTTCAGAATATTTCTGTTCTTCCGCCATATTTTTCGCACACGCTATGTCAAAATATTTATTATAATCCTTCAATGCATCCAACATCCCACACTGAATTTATCATATTGTAATCTTTTACAAGCCACTGCTAAAGCATCTTCTGCATTCAACCAAATCTTTCAGGCTTTTACATATGCATTTTTCATTCATTGTGTACCAATATACATTGACTAAAACTGTCTGGCTGAGGGGTTGTTGCACCTTTTAGGTGCTGCCTCATGTTGAAGTTGTCAACCGTCATGATTGATTTCAAGAAGGTGTTTGACCTGATAGACCATAACCTTCTTCTGGCTAAACTAAAAATTTATGGTTTCAATGAGACTGCATTAAGATGGATGTCCTCCTACATGTATCTCAGTTCAAGATTTCAGAAAGTTTGCCTTGGCAATTTCTTGTCTGAACCTCTGACTGTTAAAACAGGTGTACCCCAAGGTTCAATTCTTGGACCTCTATTATTTATCCTGTATATGAATGACTTTATTTTATGTATTGATGATTGTGATGTTGAAACATATGCCGATGACACTACTATTCATGCCGCATCAAAATATTTGGAAGTCTTAGAAGATAAAATTAACAGTGGTATGCGTCAAGCTTGTACATGGTGCACTGAAAACAAAATGGTTATCAATCCGGTTAAAACTAAAGCAATGTTAATTGGATCTTCTCAGAAACTAAGACAATGTGGTAGGAATTCTTTTAACATCACAGTCAATGACAATCTGATTGATACTGTTGACCAACAGAAATTGCTTGGCCTTCACCTGGATAAAAATCTGTCTCGGCAATCTCATGTTAACCATGTATGTACCACTATCTCTATGTTACTATCTGTCTTGAGGAAGCATAAGAAACTTCGGCCACAAAATTCCAGGCTATTATTTTATAATGGCTACATTGCACCTCGCATCAATTACTGTCTTAGTGTCTTGGAAAACTGTTCAAATCAGCTGCTAAACAGAAAACACAAACTCCAGAAGTCTGCTGCTCGCCTTATCCTGGACAGGCATAAGCTCACACCTTCAGAAGAACTCTTCAGGACACTACAATGGCAAACTGTTTTTAAACTAATTCAGTTTCTTAAGAGTCTAACAGTCTACAAATCACTGAATGGGGTTTTATCCAGATTATATGAATCAACTGTTTACTTATAACCTACTCCATACACAAATCTTAGATCTGCCACCACCAATATACCGTACTCAAAGTCCCATTCCCACGTACTGAAATGTTTAAGAAAAGTTTGTCATACTCTGGGCCAGTCCTCTGGAATTCTTTACCCCCTGAAACACAACTTCTTCAGTTCAAAGCTTCAAAATTTTGTATTTGAAACACAGGGCAACATAAAATGTATGTGTTAAACTAAATGTCCATGTATATACATGTATTGCAATCTATGTATGTTTATATTGTATATCCTTTAAGATGTATGTTGCATCTTGGTTTGTGTGTGTGTGTGTTTGGAGGGCCTCGGGGAAGATCAGCATTTACTGCTGACTGAGTGTACTGTGTACATCACCCTCAGTAAATAAAGATTATTATTATTAACCATATCTCATTATTTTTTATATTCATGCTTTGGAATGCCAATTTGCATGTAATCAACAATGTTCTTTTCATTACTGGAAGAGTCAGTCTTCAACATTGCTATTTTCTTTGAATAAAACAATTCACTGACCCAGTTTCTGAAAACGTTATTCCTCTCGAATCTTTGAGAGAGAGAAAGGTGTGAAATAATAATTGAGGGCCTAAGTTTTTTAGGACCAGTTTGTAAACCCACAGGCACCTCTCTGCAATGACCAGCTCAGCTGGCCCGGGCACATGTATAATAACCCACCGGGAACGTGCATCATAACTATCAATTATGATTATTAATATTCTGGTCACGTGACTCATGGCGACTGCAGCCTCTCAGCATTTTTACATTTCTACGGACCTTTGTGCATTTCTACACCAACCAACGTACCTTTAGTGCTTGTGTAAACAGGTCAAATCAGATAAGAGTCAATCTTGACTGTATCTACGAGTCACACTTCAAGTTTTACGCATCATGAGAAAGAGAAAATCACCGACGCCGTCCACTGACCTGGGCAGTGGTGTCTCGACAAGAAAACGTGGTCGGCCAGCATTGGACTCAAACCTACCTGAAAACTGGTCCATCAATGAGCTGAGGACACGTTTAGCAGCCAGCAATATTACGTGTCCGTCTGCTTTCAAACATGCCCAGCTCGTGGCATTGTTCAGAGCGAACTTATCGTCTGCTAACTCCGTGCATCCCAGGCCAGAACATGAGGCTACCGCCGGAAGTGGTGTTGTCCCGCCATGTGTCTCCTTGGATCAGGTGGCTGCGCAAACAGCCTCGCGCGCAGCCTCGTCACACGCGGCTTCCGGAGTAAACACAAGCGATGACAGTTCCACATTTCTGCTACAACAACAACAGCCAGATACCTATCGTCAAGGAGACATCGCTGTTTCGACATTAGAGAAATCGCTCAGTGCAATCTCGTCGACCTTAGACGCCCTGCGGTCTGTCATCAGCCCTAGTCAGCCTAATTATTTATCTAACAACGTGTTGGACTCCAACTTCGACCTAGGCGATGTAAACGCTGAAAACAGCCCGTACACGTTGGCGACTGCCATGCAACCACCCTCGTCGAGTCAATCCCCAGGAGAACAAGTCATTGGCCAGGGATACGCCTCCGAAGATCTACCTCATGTGGAACCCATATCTCCTGCCATCCGGAAGCAGATCATTGACGGTAAGGATGTAAATCTGGCTTCATTGCAGTTTCCTAGGGCTGACGTCGGTCAGCATGGCCGCGTTTTTGAGCTTCAAAATAATTCTATTAACTTGAAACCTGATCCGCGATTGAATCGGCCGTTGTCGATAACAGAGTTTGTAACAGCCTTCACAAAGTACAGAAATATTATGTGTGAGGCTCACCCCGGGAGAAGAGCAGAGCTGGACATGTATCTCCGTGACATTATAGAAATGGCTAGCCAGTATGGGGGAACAATGTTCTACCAGTATCATAAAGAATTTTCGGCCCGATCTGCAGCAGTGCTTCAGCAGTACAACAAGAAGTTAAATTGGGCAATTCGGGATAATACCTTATTTACAAGGCTATTTTCTGGTCTCAAAGCTAGAGTATGTGAGCTCTGCAATGCCATCGACCACCCATCCTCCTTTTGTCCCATGGTGCTGACAGGCGCACGTCATGACCAATTCACCCCTCAGAGGCGTAACAAATTTGCTCAGGGTCCCTCCGCCTTCAAACGTGACAGACATGGTCGTACAATTAGTTTTGTAGGAGGGAAAGAAATCTGTAACAATTTTAACTCTGAAGCAGGTTGCCATAGGCCAAACTGCAGTTTTGCACACAAATGTGCTACATGTCGCAATTTTCACCCTAAGTTTCAATGTCACGGAGAAAACCGCAAACCGCCTCCGATTAGTAATAATAAATGACAACCATGCCAACTTCCAGGCACAGCCTCCACCCCCATCAAGGTAGACATTCTGGAGGAAGAATTGTCCGGTCACCCTGACCGAGAGTTTGTTTCGCATCTTCTGAATGGTCTTCGTTGTGGTTTTCATACTGGATTATGTAACCTTCCTACCGTTGCTATGGAATGTGACAATTTGTTATCTGCTAGGATGAATCCCGACATTGTTTCTGACTTGCTTGCATCTGAAGTTGAGAAAGGTTATCTATTGGGCCCCTTCAACCAGTCACCCTTTGAAGTTTATAGGGTAAGCCCAATAGGTCTTGTGCAACACAAGTACTCTATGAAGAAAAGACTGATTATCGATCTATCCGCCCCCCATAACTCTGCAGAAGACAGTCTTAATAGCCTCATCAATAAGGAGGAATTTTCATTGACGTACGTGCGCATTGATGACGCTATTCATATTATTCAGAGGCTTGGCATAGGTGCAGCAATGTGCAAAGTAGACATCATGGATGCATTTAAGCAGGTTCCTATACATCCAAAGCTGTGGCCCTTCTATGGCGTTAAATGGAATGGAAAATACTATTTCTACCAGAGGCTAGTCTTCGGTTCGAGATCAAGTCCGAAGTTGTTTGACTTACTCTCACAGGCTGTGTGTTGGATCGCAGTGAATAATTATGGCATTACTAACATCCTGCATTTACTTGATGATTTTTTCTCGGCATGTGCCCCGGAAGTCATACCGGAACGAACTATGGCTCTTTTGTCACTTATATTCCATCGTCTTGGAATTCCGTTATCCCCCAAGAAGTGTGTGGGCCCTGTGCAGGTCATTGAATACCTGGGCATCATTTTGGATTCCATTCGTATGGAAGCCCGTCTGCCACGTGATAAAGTGGAGCGAATCTTGGAGATCTTAAGGAATATCATGCTCCAGAGAAAGTGTTCAAAACGTGAACTCCTCAGTGTGTTAGGCCACCTTAACTTTGCTTGTAGAGTAATCCCTGTCGGCAGGGCATTTATTTCTTACCTTATCTCTCTGTCATCCTCCGTAAGAGAGATGCACCACAGAGTCACAATATCTCATGAATGCCGGTTGGATTTTCAAATGTGGTACAAATTCCTTCAACACTGGAATGGGAAGGCTTTTTTCTTAGAGGACGAGGCAACGGAAGCTGAAAGTATGCAGTTGTTTACTGACGCGAGTGCGCTGGGCTTTGGAGGCTACCTCAATGGACAGTGGTTTGTTGGCACTTGGCCTGTTCCAATAGCCATACTCCAGGGAACAAATTTGTCATTACCTCTATTAGAACTGTACCCTATTGTAGCAGCAGCAGTGCTATGGGGCGACCGTTGGCAATCTAAGAGAATAGTGTTTCACTGTGACAATTGCGCAACAGTCCGGATCATTCAGAAGGGCAGGTCACCATCTCAGCCGGTCATGAGTTTGATGCGAAGGCTGACCTGGTGCGCTGCTAAGGGAAATTTTCTCGTCTTGGCCAAGCACATTTCTGGTAAACGGAATAATATTGCGGACTCATTATCTCGTTTCGATTTCCAGAGATTCAGGAGTTTGGCGCCGGAAGCAGACAGAGAGGCCACCATATGCCCAGATGTGTCCGCGGTAATGTGGATGTGAGCTTGAAGTCTATGGTACTGCAACTCATGGAGGCAGCCATCAGTGATTCCACCAGGAAGTCCTATAGGTCAGCCCTAGCCAGCTTTATACGATTTGCTGCTATCCATGGTACCCCTTTTCATCAGGTCCAGAACTTACCTGTGTGCGATGAAATAACACTGATGAGCTACGTAGCCTTTTGTTTTCAAGCAAAGAAACTAAAGTACTGTACTATTCAGTTGCACCTAAATGCAATTAAATTTGTGTATGTAGCCTCTGGGGTAGATTACCCTGTCTCTGGGATAAATCAGTGTCCACGCTTGTATATGGTCCTGCGTGGTGTCAAGAGATCACAAGCTGGGCACCAAACGCCCCGATTTCCAATAACCTTTGATATTTTGTCAAAAATGTGTAATTTGCTCCGGGCCGGATTCGCGAGCCCTTTCACAGACATCATGTTAGAATCCGCCTGTTTGCTTGCATTTTTTGGGTTTCTGCGCTGTGGTGAGTTTACCACCAAAACGTCACATTTTAATCCGAGTATAAACCTAACCATGGGAGACATTTCTTTGTCCAGAGTAGGTGCGGTGCTGCATCTTAAATCGTCCAAAACCGACCCATTCAGGCGTGGTTGTGAGATTAGGCTACCTCGACTGGGAAATATATGTCCGGTGACCAGTCTAGAGAGGTACATGCAAATTAGAAAAGCATTTGGAGCAAGCAAAAATGACCCCCTTTTCATCACATCCAAGGGTACCAATTTGACCCGTACAGAATTCATTGCTAGTATTAGAAGTATACTGCAAAGATTAGGCCTCAACCAGTCTAAGTTTGCAGGTCACTCGTTTCGTATTGGGGCCGCCACGGCCAATATTGAAGACCATATGATTAAGCATTTGGGCCGTTGGTCATCGAATTGTTATCAGCGATACATCCGCACATCCTTCAAGTCAGTCTCTCGGGCACACTTGGCTCTGTCGCAGCTTTAATTAGCCATTGTCTCTGTCTGCATGTATAGATTCAGAGTTTACTAGCATAGCTGGGTGTCAGAGCACACAGCAACATCTCCTCCCGTGCAGGGGATTAGGTTACATTCAAGGTATTTTTTCCAGAGCACTTATCATGTGTTGTTCTAGTCTCATATATTGTCATTGCATTATTTGTCACAAATTGTTCAGTAATGACATTGATCATGTTGTTTCTAGTTATTTTGCCTGATCTGCAACTGCAAGTATGGAGATTAATATGAATTGTGTGATTATTGCGTGCATTATGCTCAGTACAAACCATGTATTTCTTACACCAGTTATTGGCCGTGCCTATTGCCTCTCGCTCATACCTGCAGGTGGAATATCCTGAGGGTGTGGGAATGGGGGTTAGGCATGGTCCATATCACGATGCATTATATGACTATGCCCATGTTGATTATCTGGGGTGATCAGCCGGACAGCTGTATCGGTGTAAATAATTGTATAATGACCCCTTTCATGTCCATGTTCCTTGGATATCACCATTATCAGCCGGATGTAGCCATATTCTTTGCAGGCCATCTGTCCGCAACTCAGATTCTTTATGAACTCGTAATAGTAATACTATTTTGATTTTGAGCAAGTCATCTTGCAGTTAACTCTTCAAGTGCAGTATTGTTACCATCTTCACTGTTTTTACCTTGTATATCACATGGTCCATTTACGGGCAGCTCTGAATATTTGCTTGACGTAGAGCTCATCACCTAAAGCAGGCCTTTATCCAATTTGTGTAGATTCGGGCATGATCATGATGATCGGCATGTCCTATTCACCATGATATTTCAGGCATGAACTGCAGAGTTATTAACTGTGTGCGTGATTCATAACAGTTTTGTTAGTGGTATGATGCAGGTGAATAACGTAGCACTATATCGATGTAATCAAAAACATGATTGTTTCCAGTGTAGGCCACAGGCAAGAATTGTCCCCCTTTTCAATTCCACTTTCATATAATACTTGTAGATTGTTGTTCATGCTCGCTCAATATTGTGCGGCATTTGATTGTAATGACGATTCCGTTAGGAGCCTTGCGTTGCTTAATGCATGTTCGACTTGTTTCATATTGTTCTAACTCTGCCTGGCATGGGATTTCGAATCTCCTTTTACACTTTGCTTAATACCTGGAGACTATTATTGTTAGCTGCCTTAATTCCTGCCTCTCCGAGTATTTTGAATCAAATTATCATGTGGCAGCTTATGTACTGATTGTGCTTCAGTTATTTTCAGCGTGATTTTTCTAGCATGCATCATTTAGATGCAGGTGATTAACATAGCACTATATCGATGTAATCAATATGATTGTTTCCAGTACAGGCCACTGGCAAGAATTGTGCCCCTTTTCAATTCCACTTTCATATAATACTTGTAGATTGTTGTTCATGCTCGCTTAATACTGTGCGACATTTGATTGTAATGACGATTTCGTTAGGAGCCTGGCGTTGCTTAATGCACGTTCGAATTGTTTCATATTGTTCTAACTCTGCCTGGCATGGGATTTCGAATCTCCTTTTACACTTTGCTTAATACCTGGAGACTATTATTGTTAGCTGCCTTAATTCCTGCCTCTCCGAGTATTTCGAATCAAATTATCATGTGGCAGCTTATGTACTGATTGTGCTTCAGTTATTTTCAGCGTGATTTTTTTTTTTTTTTTTCTAGCATGCATCATTTAGATGCAGGTGATTAACATAGCACTATATCGATGTAATCAATATGATTGTTTCCAGTACAGGCCACTGGCAAGAATTGTGCCCCTTTTCAATTCCACTTTCATATAATACTTGTAGATTGTTGTTCATGCTCGCTTAATACTGTGCGACATTTGATTGTAATGACGATTCCGTTAGGAGCCTTGCGTTGCCTAATGCATGTTTGAATTGTGTCATATTGTTCTAACTCTGCCATGTCTGCCTGGCATGGGATTTCGAATCTCCTTTTACACTTTGCTTAATACCTGGAGATTATTATTGTTAGCTGCCTTAATTCCTGCCTCTCCGATTATTTCGAATCAAATTACCATGTGGCAGCTTACGTACTGGTTGTGCTTCAGTTATTTTCAGCGTGAATTTTCTAGCATGCATCGTTTTAGTAATCCAGTCTGAGCCATAAGTAAGGTCAGATTCATGCCAATCTGTTGTAGATTGATTTTGTGAACATGTACTTTTTTGACCATTTTGATATCATTGTCAGTCATTATTTCAAGACCTCTGTGGTAGCTTCCTGTTCATGGTTGTTCGCTGGTTCATTCTTCACAGTTCGTTCGTCGTTTTTATGTGTGTTTTGAAACCGCAACCTCTTTATCTCTTTTATCTTTTGGGGTACTTCAACTAGATATATAATACCTAGTCTCACCTTGGGCATAAATATCTGTCCCCAAAGATGTATTCATATTGCTAGCAAGTGCAGAGTAACATTATATAGGGATCAAGCTCATTCAATAATTGCTATTTCAATATGTATTGGTATGTAATGCCTATGTTGCTTCACACACCTTTATACCACTGTATCAAGTATGACTCTATCAACTCAGTATTGCAGCCGCAATTCAGCCATACACATGGTTAGCCTTTCACATGATCAGCCATTCACAGGCGCAGCCATTCACATGCGCAGCCATTCACACGACACAGCCATTCACACGACACAGCCATTCACATGGTAAGCCACTCACGGGTGAAAGCTACTTGGTGGAAGCCACTCGGGCGAAAGCCATTCGGGCAGAAACCACTCACAGGCGAAAGCCACTCAGGCATGCCACTCGGGCGAAAGCCATTCGGGCAAGCCACTCGGGCGAACGCCACTCTCATCGCAACGACACCAACTGGCAGCTTAGTCTGACCCATTCGTTGGCCAAATATATTTTATCATTCTATATCTGTGTTCTGTGTTGTTTATAAATAATAATAAAAAAAAATGTAAAAAAAAAAAAATGTAAAAAAAAAAATAAAAATGTGAATAAAAAAAATGCTTAATAATTTTCCTGTGGGCAATAAAATGGGTTGATGCAGAGCTGAAAAAAACAACTGATGTAGTGGTGCCTGTGAAGCTAGACATTTCTCATCCCAATTCTCACATTGTTATTGCAGGCTCAAAACATAACATAGAGAAATACATGTTAACCTGGAAGCTGGTGACGTGTGGATTTCAGGGAGATGAGAAATATTTTGCTGATGATTTACCCAATGGTGCTACAACCCATGTAAGTTTTTATGTCTGAAATTATCTAAATAAGTCAGTTACAGGACATACCCTGACATATTAAGGTGATCAGATCCATTGGAACAGAGAGTTACGAGACTACATAGTAATTTACCTAATACTGCGAGCACCAGATATTTGATGTGATAATAAAGCAGTGATCAAATATATTGAAAATGGCTGAAAATGGCGATTCTCGAAAAACTGGGGGGCTGATCGAATTATCAGTTTTTACCCGTCGTGCCAAATTTGGCCGAGGGGATATTGTCGGCATCATCATCTGTTCATCTGTCTGTCTGTCTATCTATCTATCTCTCCATCCATTTTGCCTGTGAACAAGATATCCCAAGAAGGATTACAGCCAGGCATGCAGAACTGTATCACGTATGCAGCTGATGATTGCTCAGAAGCCTATTGAAAATGACTGACCTTGACCTGTTTTCATGTTGTTGCTGTTGTTGCTCCATATTCCATGCAACTTAGTCATTTACTCTAGCAATACCAATAAGTTGACTGTTTTATATAAGGCCAGCTATTGTTTCAACGGCCTATTTTGGTAATTGAAGGTCCAAAATGTAATTGAATATTTGTTGAAAAAACAACAATAGAGGCATTATTTTTTTATTCAATGAAATAAATTCTCGCTCTTCTCGTGTCATTCAAAAAAGCCCAATTATCAAGGTTAATATAGGCCGGTTGTAATGCTGTGATGAATTTTGCTCATATTCCTGTGTTTCTCCGTGTTTAGGTTGAGGAGTTTTATATGTATGGGTTCCAGTATGGGTGTCAATATCTGGTAAAAGTGTGGGTGGTCAACCTGCGTGGATTGACGGGGCCTATCACGGAAGCAGTGTTTGCAGTTCCCCAGTGTCGCGATATTCTTGTGAAGGGATCAGAACAACCAGTCTGCCCCACGACAGGTAATGTGCCCAAATACACATACATTACTCTTCTTTTTTTTCACAAATGTTGACTACTATCAAATTGCAGTTGGTGGGTTTGTTTGTGCATATCGTCAATTCTTGGTTAAACTGTATTCCAGGGATGAATTGAATGGCATGCTCAGATTTAGAATCTATTTTACATGGAATGGTTAAATATCGAATTACATATTCAATTGATAATCATTGGTCCTCGTATTAGTCAACAGAAGCCATGTTTTTAGAAGTCAGCACCTCGATCTCATTGTGCACTGAACCCATGCATGCATCAGGGAATCTAGACATATCACTCTGCACAGCCCACTTTGAATACATAAATATTTTGTATCCTAGCTGTAATATATAATTTTGTTTTTGCATTCGAACGTCATTGCACATAACACACACAGAAATTTGGCTATAACTATTGTGACCACTCCCCACCCTACCACCAGGGATAATAAAGTGAAAAATAACCACTTCCCACCCCCTAACCACCCTCTCCCATAACCAGTTCCCACCCCCTAACCACCCACACTCCCCTCACCTGTATATCACAGTCGCCTATCTTCTAACCAAAGGATTTTCCTGCCCATAATACCATAGTATTGCCTAGTATTGTTAAACTTAAATTATGACACACTGATGATTGAGAGACAACTCTGTCAGACAAGTCCCATCTCTACTGGACATGAGATCCCACAGGAAATGGGATTCACATTCACTACAATCTTTTGGTATATACATATGACGATAAAAATATATAGAAATTCAATGTATTCTGATTTTGTATTCTTCAGCGGAGCCTCGACCTCCACAGAAACCACGGCAGTTACAGCATAGTATTTATGTGGCAGGGAAAAACATATCGGCTGTGGTCAAGTGGAAAATACCACATTCTGATCGAACTATTGAACAGTTCTTAATTCGCTGGGGGGAAATCGTAAAGACCTCAGTCAGCGATGATCGGTCGAAAAACCGTAAAAAAGATTCGACCGAAATGGACAAGAACAGTATTAAAGAGTCCCGCCTTCCAGGGGTAAGTCTTAATCTTTGATCAAATAATCCACCTTTTGCACATTATTGAGAGAACAAAGAAGAGCCTGTCTGTGCATGATCCATGACTTAGCTAATCAGCTACTGTTTTGTATTTTTCTGGGTTAATAGATGGGGCAAAGTGAAATTATATGAACCAGTAGCTGATCAGCTGAAGTCTTGGATCACTGCACAGACAGGCTCCGCTTTGTGTGATGTGCAAAAGGCAGATTAGTGAGAGGAAAAACGGGATCAGCATCATTTGACACAGGATAAACCTTCAGTGGGGCATTTGCCAGAGGATAATTGCCCTTTGTGGGGCATTTTGTACACGATCAACCTTCAGCTTGGCATTTGACACAGGATCAACTTCCAGCTTGGCAGTTGAAACAGGATCAACCTCGAGCTTTGCATTTGACACAGAATCAACTTCCATCTTGACATTTGACCTGATAACCAGACCTTGTATATCTGACCTCCCTCAACTTTTGTAAATGTCTAGAATTATTCCTATGCTGTAAAATACCTGGCCAGTACGTACTGGTTCAGGTGATAACCAAACCTGAGGGGATACAGTCCCACTGCTCTACCAACTGAGCTACAGAGACAAGTTGAGCTCGTTAATTCAAAATCTTCATTATCCTAGTATTATCAGCTGTTTCATTTTGAGTAATAAATTTGATTATGAATTTTATTTCAGGGCTTCCTTAACTCATTGTCTACGGGAAGCCGCTGTGAGCGACTCCTGTTACGTAAATTTCCCTACGGAATAAATATTCATGACTGGACGGAATAAATTACGCAAATCATGTAAAATTACGCACAAATTATAAGCCTGTGACATTGGCTCTCCGGTGAAAATTTCCGTAACAGGAACCGCTCACAGCGGCTTGTCGAAGCCAAAGAGTCTCATTGCCTTTTTTTTTATTATTTTAAATTATGCAAATTATGTAAAATTATGCATAAATTATAAGCCAGTGATATCGGCTCTCCGACGGAAATTTACGTAACAGGAGCCGCTCACAGTGGCTTGTCGTAGTCTTCCGTCCAGTCATGAATATTTATTCCGTAGGCAAAGAGTTAAGCCACCTACATGATCATCGATTTCAATTCAAACCTTTATTAGAATCTACTTCACAGCTGAATATCTTTAATGAACTTTCAGGATCAGCACAGAACGGTGCTGGAGAACCTGAAGGGGAACTCTGATTATGCCATCGAAGTGGAAGCCGTGTCTGAAGCGGGGCGAGGTTCTACAGCCAGACACGAGTTCACCACACCTTCCTTGCCATCTTACCACAACAGTAGAACTTGTAAGTGTTCCGATCTGACCATGGCAACCTTCAAAGGGAGTAGTCTCTCATTGTGGTCTAAGTATACAGCCTCTGCCTTCAGCCACTTGTGTATTCAAGTGCATCCTCCACACATAGGGACTTGTGCAAAAATCCTCTAACCGTTCACAGAGGTTGTCTGGAATGAGGTTTTGGTATGAGACTGTAATAAGTGACTTACAACAGGGTAGTCCGATCTTTCTCTGACCCCTGGCCAGGCGACTACAGATAGTATATTATAGATTGTCTTTGGTCAGAGAATTATCAAAACCGCAAGGTTATGCTGGTATACTTTTCCCGGTTAAATATTCTGTCAAATTCATCCGGTTGTTTTATTACGCTTACTTATCTGCCCTTCTTTGAGACATCACATCAGACTAGCCCCTTGAGGCTTCCAGGAATTGAGCTGAGGCGTCGTCGTGCACACTGCAGTTCGGTGTCAATATGCACAATGCTGAGCACACCCCAGGTCATGGAAAAAAATTAAGGGCCTCAGCTCCTCAGACATCTTGTCATAAGAGACCACTAACAGGGGCAAAGGACCCTACCGTGGGGTTCCCGGGTGTGAAAAGGAACAGGACTCCACCTGTGGGTTCTTAGATGTAATAAGGAATAGCACCCTATCCATGGGGTTACCAGGTGTGAAAAGGGATAGGAACCGAACGTCCTGATATGACTGAAATATAGTTGAAAGCGATTCTATGTCATATTCACTCACCCATGCACTCACTAACAGGGGCAACCGTGTTTTTCACAGGTGTACAAAAGAATAGGTCCCCACTTGTGGGGTTCCAGTGTGAAAATAAATAGGACTCAAACGTCATGATATGACTGAAATATTGTTGAAAGCAACATCAAATCACATTCGCTTATTCACTCGCATTAGACCAGCTGCCTGATGCTGAACAAGGGAAGATAAGCATTACCAGCCTGCACATTTGAATTTGGCTTGACTCTGGGAAATCCCAAGTTAACTATTATAGAGATAACTTAGTAGAAACCTATAGGCCGATATTGGTATTATTATTTTTCATCAAGAATCTATATAATCTATGTAGAATATAAAAAAACTTTGTGGTTTAGCAGTGTGTGAAATAGGAAAACAAAATCTAGTTGCCCATGGGGAAGTATGGGCAACCAACACATCCAAATACATTGGATTAAAGCGGAATTAGGTTGCCCAAAGGAAATTCTGGTTGCCCCGAGCAACAGGGCAAATGGCCATTTCGCACCCTGTTTAGCATTAGATGTTATGTTTGCTACCTAAGTCTTAAACCTGCTTTAATTAATGCCTTTAATCCCTTATTAATTGCACAATCAAACGTAGAAAACGGAAGTTTAAAAGAAAAAGTTAACTCCCCTAGGAGAGAGTTGTCCGCCCCTAGGAGAGCTCTCCATTCAATTCCAGCGTGGCCACTATAAAGGCGACTGTAGCCTTATTCCTATCCTCTTTCTCTTGTTTGCTCGAGCAGTGCACATCTAGGGAAGTATTCAGAGGCAATCTTACAACATTGGTTGTTGTTGTCTCGCTGGTGTAATATCCTTTATCAAGTCTTGTTTTTGTTATTCATTCGGAACTCACTTACTGTATTATTATGTCTGAAGTTCCGACTGGTATTCCTTGTCGTACGTGCGGGAAAAATTTATCCCCTTTAGACGCTCATACGGCTTGTTTGTCTTGTAAAGATTTATGTTACCGGGCGTCCACGTGCGCGGAATGTGTATTATGGAATCCGGCGGCCTGGAAGAATTATGCCCAGGCCCGTCGGGCTTTTCTGTTACATGCTTGTGATGACTCGTCTTTGTCGGAGATCGACAGACGGGTCTTAGAGATTTCTTTAGTTAATGATGTGAAGTGTAATGAGGATCTTGACCGGGCTGGTCAAGACCCTCAGTCTCCCGTGTCAGTTTGTATACCTCCAAGCGGTACCGTCCTACACGATGATAATTCCAGGTTGCTAGACAGCTTGACCCGGTCCGGAGTTTCATTGTCTAGGGTCGATCCAAATCCAGTTCCTTTGTTACGCTCAACAAAGGCCAGGTCGGTCAAGCCTGGCCAGTCTATTGTTCCCGTCGAACAAAAGGAATCTTCACCCCAGGTTATTTCTCCTTTACCTATCGGTTCTCCACATGTACCTGTTAGTAAGAAGAAATCAAAGAAACGACGTAGAGTGTCAATTTCTCCTTTACGGGTTAAGACTAGACATAGTTTTCCTAATTCTGAAAAATCTATGGAAGCCTGTTCGGTTCTACCATTAAGTGTTCAGGTTGCGGGCTTACGAACATCAATCCCCGCAATTGTTGATTCTTCACATCGTCGTTCACATACTGCTACACGACACTCGGGTTCACATTACCATTCACGTTCTCGTACACAACGCTCGGGTTCACCACCTCATCGTTTGTTCTCACCTGTTCGTGATTCTATTGCCTCGGTTCGACGATCTCGTTCTCCGATCCGTAGTTCTCGTCCACCGGTTCATTTTGGTACTAATTTACGGCGCTCCCGTTCTCCGGTACGCCGTTCTCTTACGTCGACAGTTCATTCTCCTGATCCTTCTCACCGTTTCCCTAGGGTTTCGGCTCCCTCTGATCAAGATTACCATGTTCATTATCAACGAGCCCCTGTTCTTGATCATTTGGTGGATCATGATTTATCGTCTTGTTCTCAGTCTCCGGTTTCGTCGAGTGAGTCGGATGATTCTTCTTCCTCTCGGGTTAGTGTCAAAGATACGTCGAAGATGGATCATTTGCTTAGTATGCAGGCGCTTTTAGCGTTGGTTCCGGATATGCCCGTCTCTTCGAAGGTTGGTTCTTCTAGTGATAAGTGCCGGACAGCTGCGGATTCTGCATTAGCTACTCCCAAGCCGGATGTTCCTCGTACATGTGCTCCTTCACCAGCATGGGCAGATCATTTAGACAAATTTGATCGTCAATTACAAGATGACAATAAATTTAAGAAGCCTCGTTTCCGAGTTTCCCATGGTCTTCATGATAACGTGTTACCTGACAAACCACCCAAGCGTGATCGAGATTTATCTCAGGTTTCTAAATCAGTTAAGTCGACTCAATAATTCAATACCAAATTTGTGGAGAATATCCAAGAGATGTTATTGGCAATCCAACGTGCTTCCTCAGTCACTGATTGGTTTTTGTTGGCTACTTCGCGGATTGCCTTGGACCCTGAGTTACGTCGGGACGATGGATCGACTTCTTTGTCTGCGGGTCGTGTTGCTTATTTGCGGGGTTTCATTGAAACCCTAGTGCAGGCTAATCATCAAGTTATTGAGGCCACTTCTTATTCATACGTTTCGCTTCTCCAAGCGCAACGCAACGCCTTACTTAAGGCTGTCAAGCCGGACGTCTCCTTTATGGTTAAGGATTTTCTGCTTCATCAACCATTAACTTCCAGCGCCATTTTCAACAATTCTATTGAGTCCGTTGTACCTGTCATCCGCGAGGAACGTACTGCGCGCTTGATTGGGGCTGTTGCTCGGGGTGGTTCGTCGGATCGTCGCTCGAAGCGGGGTCGTAACTCCTCTTCCACCCAACAAGATGGCGGCGCTCGGGGGAGGTTTCGGGGTATTGACAAACCTCCACGCCGAGGTCGCCGTTCCTTTCGTGGTAAATCAACCAAGAGGGGTGGTCGTTTCAGTAAATGACTATCGAGTTCCCGGATCAGATCAAGCCGAAGTTTTGCAGCCTCCTGCTTTCCGGTCGTTCAATCATCATGTTGTGGGCGGCCGCCTTCAATACTTCATAGACAATTGGCGCCTCATCACCGACGACACCTGGATTTTGAGAGTTTTGGAGCGCGGCTTCCTGTTCACTTTTCGTTCCCTTCCCAAACTTATCGTTTGGCCACGCCCATCCCGCCTACCAGTCTCCGCGAGTCACGTGCAGACTCTTCTGTCTTCAGTCAACACGCTCATCGAGAAGGGAGCGGTCAGAGAGTTACCGCCGACAGAGGACAGTTTTGGGTTTTACAGCCACGTGTTTCTGGTTCCCAAGAAAGACTCGCCCCAGATGCGGATGGTGATCGATCTAAAAGTGTTAAACAAGTTTCATCTCGCCCTCCCCCCTCATTTCAAGATGCCGACTGTTTCATCGATTTGGGCCCGTGTACATCTTCGGGATTGGCTGGCCTCAGTCGATCTGCAGGACGCGTATCTTCATGTTCCAATTCATCCTCGTCATCGCCGTTATCTCCGCTTCGTTGTCAACGAACGTCGTTTCGAATGGCAGGTTCTCCCATTCGGGGTCAACATAGCCCCTTGGCTGTTTACCCGCATTACCTCACCGGTCATGGCTTTTCTACACCTGCGGGGTATTCAGATAGAGGTTTATATAGACGACATCCTCCTATGGGCAGCGGACGAGTCCCGTCTCAACATGCAAGTCCAGTTCACACTTCTGGTCTTACGTCATCTAGGATTCATCCCTCATCCTCTCAAGTCAGAGTTGGTCCCGGCTCAAGTTCGCCGTTACATCGGCGCAGTGTTCGATACTCATCATCAACTGGTATATCCTCCGGAAGATCGTTGGGACAAAATTCAGCTGTTGATTCGAAAGTTTTTGTCATCAACGTCACGGACACGTCAACAGTGGCAAAGTTTGATAGGTTTGCTCACTTCCACTCAGGACCTAACTCATTACGGCCGACTACAGGTGCGTCCACTACAGTATCATCTGTATCCTTACCTACAGACACCTTCCATCAATCCAGCGGTGCCGGTATTGACGTCTCTTCATCCATATCTGATCTGGTGGCAATCCCGGCTCAACGTCATGCAGGGCGTTCCATTCCGTTTTCCGGCTCCGAGTCATCTGTACACCGATGCGTCCGAGACCGGTTGGGGTGCCCATCTGGACGAATTAGTAGTATCCGGCAGATGGTCAACGTTGGATGCCAGTCTTCACATCAACCTTCTGGAGATGAAGGCAGTCATTCTGGCGGTGCAACATTGGAGTCATCGTCTCATGTACTCGTCTCTTCTCATTGCGACGGACAATTCCACAGTGATTGCTCACATCAACAAGTTGGGAACAACACGCTCGCTTCCAATGTTTCGCCTTGTGTGGGATCTCTACGAGTGGACTCGTCATCACATTCATCTACACGCCCGCCATGTTCCGGGCCGGCTCAATGTCTTAGCGGACAGCTTATCACGTCCGGACACCGTTCTTCAGACCGAGTGGCAACTTCATCCGGAGGTGTTCCAGCAGATCTCCATCATCTGGGAGTCGCCGCTGATCGATCTGTTTGCTACGAGAAACAACGCCCAATTGACCCTGTTTGTCAGTCCGATTCGGGATCCTCAAGCCTTCGACATCGACGCCCTGTCAATCAATTGGGACAACTTCCTGGCTTATGCATACCCGCCGATCGCCCTAATTCTGGAAGTACTTCAGAAGATTACCCGTCACGACTGCATCATTCTACTCGTAGTCCCGTGGTGGCCTCGGCGACAGTGGTTTCCGGTATTGCTCCCGCTTCTCACCGCCCCGCCACGTCGTTTGCCAGTGTGGCCCGACCTGTTACGTCAACCGCACGGGATTTTTCATCACAACCCTCGGTGGCTCAACCTACACGTTTGCAGACTATCCAGAATGCTCTCGCAGTCCAGGGATTTTCAGCAGAGGTTGTACGAACGATGGTTTCAGCCAATCGATCTTCCACATCACAGCTCTATCAGGCGAAATGGGCCTATTTCGTCTCCTGGTGCCGAGGACATGATGCCGATCCCGACTCTGCCTCTGTTTCCTTAGTAGCTGACTTTCTCCTTCATCTTCATCGTGATAAGAAGTTTCAAATCAGCACCATTGAAGGGTATCGATCTGCTCTGGCTAGGGTGTTACGCCTTACTTCGGGTGTAGACATTAGTCTAAACGATAATATCTCTGCGCTCATTCGCGCCTTCGCGTTACAGTCTCGCCGTACGCGCCAACTGTTACCGAAATGGGATATTGGTGTGGTTCTGTGTGCTCTGATTCGTCCGCCCTTTGAACCTTTGGAATCCGCCTCTATAAAAGCTGTGTCTTATAAGACCGCCTTTTTGGCGGCGTTTGCTTTAGCGTCTAGAGTATCTGAACTTCATGCTCTTGAAAGACGGCGGATTGGTCTCGCATTTCTTTTCGGCCCATTCCTGAATTTATTGCCAAAAATGAGTCTGTGCGTTCAGGTCCGTGCGCTCAACGATCGTACTCCATTCCGGCGTTGTCAGACTTTGTGCATGGGCTCGAAGACGACCTCCTGTTATGCCCGGTCCGGGCTATTCGCCACTATCTTACTCGTACCGACTCCGCTCGCGGCTCTCGGCGCCTGTTATTTCTGTCTCTTCGGCCGTCGGCTTTGCGTGACATTACCAAAAATACCATCGCCGCGTGGTTGAAGAAAACCATTAAATGGTCTTATCAATTGGCCATAGACGCTCCCCCTCTGTTGTCGAATGCCTCTTCTCATGAGATTCGCGCCATTGCCTCGTCATGGCCATTATGGAAGAATTTGTCCCTCCATGACATTGTCCAATCTTGTGCCTGGACGGCGAACTCCACGTTCACCAACTTCTATCTGAGAGATATGTCAGTCCAGTCAGAAGGGATATCCACGCTTGGGCCGTTAATAGCGGCCCAGCACGTGGTCAACTAAATTCCAAAAAAAGGGGGGGGGCGGCAGTTTGAATCATCACAGCAAATCTGCAAATTGCTGTATCATCTCATCTCATTCATACTATTGGTCCACAATTGATTGATCTCATATTGAAGGAAGAAATAAGTCAGATGGACGACCTTGGATCCTCTAAAGAGATGTCAGACACTGTATCATCACCCTAAGATGTATGTATCCATGGTGAGTGTGATCTTTACCTTAACTGCGGTTTTTGATTGTGTCCTTCAGGTTGAATCTGACGTCCTTCTCAATGATCTCAGCGCCGTCTTCTGCACTCAACTCCCTAAAATGCTGGTTGGATGGAAGACGATTGTGGACTGAGAGTGGTGTGACTTGGCGATCACTAGGCCCGGACCAGTTCTGCCTCACCCGGTCTTAGGAACAGCCAAGATAAATAAGCCTTACCAAGTAGACCAATAACCTGTACGCTGAGGTACTCTCTTGGTATAGACGGCTTCCCGAGTAGACCAATAACCTGTACGCTGAGGTACTCTCTCGGGGGGAAACTAATAATTTCCACACCACAAACACAGCTACATGGATGTGAACAATCAAAGATAAGTAGATCAGTATCTTATTCACATGTTTAACCTTTTTATGTTGATGACCAAGGTTTCATTTGTTGATTATGGACTGTTCATGCTATGCCCATGTTTCTGTGTCATTCCAGCGGTCACTTAGCCTACTTTGATATACTACAAGACCGAGGTTCCCACCTCCGTATGTTGGTACTAAGGCATTAATTAAAGCAGGTTTAAGACTTAGGTAGCAAACATTAAACATTTATAAACAATGTTTCTGTTTGTAACTAAGTCAAACCTGCTTTAATTTAATGTGCCCACCCTTCCGTCCCCTCGTACCGCGGCCTTGTTTCACTACTGGTCTCGGTTTGAGAAAGAGGATAGGAATAAGGCTACAGTCGCCTTTATAGTGGCCACGCTGGAATTGAATGGAGAGCTCTCCTAGGGGCGGACAACTCTCTCCTAGGGGAGTTAACTTTTTCTTTTAAACTTCCGTTTTCTACGTTTGTGCAATTAATAAGGAATTAAAGGCATTAATTAAAGCAGGTTTGACTTAGTTACAAACAGAAACATTGTTTATAAATGTTTAATTTTTGTTTCCTTCAGCGGCTGACATGTACAGTGAAATCTGTGAACACTCACCTGGGTAAACCGACCAACCTCTTATACAAAAAATGATCCCAATATTTAAATTATTCTGAACCTCACTGTTAAAACCAACACTATAATCTGGTTCCAAGCATGGTCAGTTTACATGTACACTGTTTAAGCTGTGTTTTGTTTCCTTGTTCCTAGTCTATTATATTTCCTTGTTTTACTCTACTCAACAGCTCCTCCAGCCCCTAAGCCCAAGAAAACGCCAGTCAATCCCAGTCTATTATATTTCCTTGTTTTACTCTACTCAACAGCTCCTCCAGCCCCTAAGCCCAAGAAAACGCCAGTCAATCCCAGTCTATTATATTTCCTTGTTTTACTCTACTCGACAGCTCCTCCAGCCCCTAAGCCCAAGAAAACGCCAGTCAATCCCAGTCTATTATATTTCCTTGTTTTACTCTACTCAACAGCTCCTCCAGCCCCTAAGCCCAAGAAAACGCCAGTCAATCCCAGTCTATTATATTTCCTTGTTTTACTCTACTCAACAGCTCCTCCAGCCCCTAAGCCCAAGAAAACGCCAGTCAATCCCAGTCTATTATATTTCCTTGTTTTACTCTACTCAACGGCTCCTCCAGCCCCTAAGCCCAAGAAAACGCCAGTCAATCCCAGTCTATTATATTTCCTTGTTTTACTCTACTCAACAGCTCCTCCATCCCCTAAGCCCAAGAAAACGCCAGTCAATCCCAGTCTATTGTACTTCCTTGTTTTACTCTACTCAACAGCTCCTCCAGCCCCTAAGCCCAAGAAAACGCCAGTCAATCCCAGTCTATTATATTTCCTTGTTTTACTCTACTGAGCAGCTCCTCCAGCCCCTAAGCCCAAGAAAACGCCAGTCAATCCCAGTCTATAATATTTCCTTGTTTTACTCTACTCAACAGCTCCTCCAGCCCCTAAGCCCAAGAAAACGCCAGTCAATCCCAGTCGACCTCTGAGTGACGATTCTCACGGACAGTATCATAGAACTGTGGGGGTTTCCCCTTCCGAGGCTAAGAACCTGTCTTCATGGCCTGAATTATCTACCTCTGCACCATTATCAGTGTGCTCAACATTGACGTTGATCTGTTCGGTCATTCTTAGCCTCATCAGCTTTTGCGCGCATCCGTAACATTCAAACTGTTTGATCGCTTGACCTCCCTGTCTGTTTGTTCAGCAGCTCAGACCATAAGAGCAATTGGCAGCTCATGTGTTCAGAATACAACTCCGTGCACGACATCTGCTCCTATTAATGTCTTATCCATGCATTTTCATGACAGTGGGAGTCGTCTCATAAATGCCCAGGACAATAGGAGTCTGCTACTACATGTCTGGGACAATATGACTGTGTCCTGAATGTCCAGGATGATAGGAGTGTGCTCCTAAATGTGTGTGATGGTAGGGCTATACTCATGCAAGTCCAGGAAAATCAGAGTGTGCTCCTGAATCCAGGACAGTAGGAGTCTGCTCCTGGTTATATGTATATCGGCTACTGCAGGAATCAACTGTTTACATCTTGCTGTAGCAGTCTGTACCTGGTGCATTGTTACCTGGGCAAAGATAATATGAGTTCGCTCTTGCCAACGACTGTGGAAGTCTGATCCTGCTCGTAACAACAACTGTGCGTGTTTGAGACCTCTTGTTTACACCAGCTACATTATAGTCCTATCATCGGCATTCGTCAGGAGATTTTGGACATTCTGAGAGTTACTGCTTGAAGACTAGAGGAGTTCCCAATGTTTTGTCAATGTTAATTTACAGCCCTCCATCACTGTGTTATGGTCACATTTTAACTGTGCTTGACCAACGCAAATATCAGGTATATACTTTATCAATGCCAAAGTTACGCAGGTCTGCAACCACTACTGCCTGACCCCCTGTATTTGGGGAGCGGTTCGATTGATCCTGCGCTATACCTGTACCCCCTGTTGTAGGGGACAAGGTGGCCTTGTCTGATTACAGAGATCATGCATGTTAACCACCTATCCCAGATGTCAAGTAGAGCTTTCGTTGTTATACTGAAGGAGTAAAAAAATGAAAATAAGAGACTTATCCAGGTGGTATAGCCCGAACAGAAACTTTTGTAATGGTATAAGACTACAATGATCACGGGTGAAAACCATCTCATATCTTTTCTACTAAGCATATATTTTTTGTACTTTTAGATGGTGATCAACGCGCATATTATTACATGTAAACTGTACAGTGTGTCGTGAGGTGTCATTGACTTTGTGGAAGAAATGTGAATCGTGGTATTTGCATGGTAGAGAGATTTATTAATAATAAGTCAGGTGTTCGTTCATGCTGTATTTATTTTGTAAAGTATTTTTCAATGGCATTATTTGACAGGTTAAACTTGGTGTCCAATAGGTGTATGTGATATGATAGGAAAGACCTCAGTCAATTCAGATTACGATAGCCTTTCTCCCGCAGCTTAATCTTGAGACGACTAGCTCAATGGTACTAATTTATTGTTTGTGTTGGGCTAGCTGAACTTCGCTGAAGTTGTAGACATGGGCCGCATTTGTGAAATTCAGAGAATTAAACTTGAATGTCAATATCATATTTGTGAAGGCCTATCAAATGCACATACACCTGTCTGACACCACTTGTCCGGTGATATATTGCCGTTTTGGGAAAGTTAAAATTGACTCCAGTCTAATATTGATATCGAACCGCAGTATTGGTTAAATCATGAATTCGTCCATTTCACTGTTTTATATACGTCGTCATTGTTTTTGTTATTCGCATAATCATGTTGCATGTGTTTGTTCGGTCGAGTTCTGCGTAACAGGTTGTATGTTGTTGTTTTGATTCAAAAATCCATGATGATTATCTCCCTTCTTGTAGCTCTCTTTGTAGTTTTGTTAATTCAAAGGGAGGTAATCCTCATGTATTTTCAGAAATCATTAGGTTAATCAATACAAATATAAATTTACATCGCTGACATTATGTACATAATAATATGTATGGGTCACTGATCGTACCGTAATAGTGTACAGTGTAGGCAGTGACTTGTACACATCGTCAATGTGAAGACCACTCAAGTTATTTGCCATCAGAGAATACAATGTAGCCAGTCAAAGAGCATAATTTACATAAATACATATATGTATCGTTCATTTCATATCAACCATTACCCAGGCAACATACCAATGCATAGTTTCTCGGGGTTTTTTCTTCTTCTTTTTTGGGGGGGGAAGGGGGAAGGGGGAGGGGGTCCCATTATGCTCATGCTCCTGACCATTTCAGGATGAGCACAAATGTATAACATGACAAGTTGGATTATGCACATGTACCGTATAGCTCGCATAATATGGCCAGGGTTAAATACTGTTTCTATCAGTTTTCTATTGGACACTGCCTATTCTGTGCCTGTGATGCTGCACTGCTTTCCTGCCTTTTTTAGGCTGAGGGATCAGCTGATATCAGCGGCGCAAGGACGGTTAAGAGGCTGGAACAGTAGGCCTAGCATGTGGTTGTTGTTGCCATTTTGGTGTCACTGTTGCAACAGTTTGAATATGTTGAAATGGACAAATCATAGCATTCTGAAACTTCATATATCTGTTATTCAGAATGTTGTCATGTGATATTCATGCAGAACTTATATCAATACATGTATATGGATAAAAAAAAAGTTTAAAAACATTTCTGAACTTTGTCAATTTGTTGTACACAAGATCTCACTTTTGACAAAAAAAAACAAAATGTTCAATGAGGTTTACACATAGAGGTATAACAAGCTTTCATGGTTACCTGCTGGAAATCATTTCCAATGTATCAAGTTACATGTATGCCCATAGATTATCTAATAGGACATCCTTGGTAGTCAAGAAATTTATGGTATCAAAAAAATGCTTTTAAAAATATTCCGTCAAAGTAAGATCATGTGTATCGAAAATTGACAAAGTTCACAAAGGTGTTTAAATGTGTTATTATTGAAATATCAATTAGTTTTGCATACTATTTCATCAAAACAGCTTGAATTATATGTGTGTGTAAAGTTTCAGCTTGCTAAGATTAGTTAATTTTGATTTCCATTATGTTGCATCATGTCGATAAATAGCCTCAGCCTAAATTGTCTTGTTTAATTGACCAACATTAAATAAACATTGTTTTACTACTGTCTTCTCACCAGACAGGTAGCAACAACAATAACATGGCAGATCACTGGTCATTTACCCTTAACCACATGTGTCTGATAGAAACCTGGCAGGTTATAGTTCCACTTAATTGGATATGTTTTGGAAGTCTGTTCCCTGAAAAAAATAACATTAAAAATTCAAAAATCTGGCGAAGTGCATGGTCAGATCTCTAATAATAATACAAGGGATTGTATCTTTCATCAGTCTGCCTTTTGCACATTAATGAAAGAACAAAGATCAGCTACAGGTTCGTAATTTTACACATATGTACTATATTTTCCAAGTATTTTAAAGAAAGTGTGCTTAGAATAATGTATAATTTAACAAATATAACCTGAAAATATGCCACCTATCGCCAGTTCAAAATGTTTTCCTGGGTTGAAAGATAGGGCAAAGTGAAATTATATGAACCAGTTGTTGATCAGCTGAAGTCGCTGGTCACTGCACAGACAGTCTCTTCTTTGTTCTCTCAATAATGTGCGAAAGGCAGATTAATAGAGACTTGAATCATCAGTATGTACATGTATAGGACTTGTGTACTACAAACACCAAATTTTTATTGACAAATGCAACTGGATTTATTGAGGACTGTTGCCAGCATTTGTTACCTCTATGGTTTCCTTCGGTCATCATGTATAATACAAGCTTGTGAGAAAACTAATTGCCCATGGTATTTTTCTATAATATTTTCTGGGAAGTCTTGTGCCTCAAATTTCTGGTTGATCACAGAACTTCTGTGAGACTGGACAGGTGAATGCATTTTGTACTTATTAATTAAGTATCCCTGTTTTCATGGTTTACCTGGGCTAAGGTAGAGCATATACTTGTTATAGCACCGTGCATGTGTCATCAGAGATGACCAAATCTTGACTGATTTTATAACGATATTTATTGGCTGTTAATTTTTGAAAATATCCCCTTTGTTAAATCATGTGTTTGTGTGTAGATGTGACTGTGTCCTGTTGATTTTTACAAAGTCACCATATTTAATACAGAACAGGGAATCGTCTGTTGTCCTAATATAGTGTGTTTAGTTAGCTATTGAGACTGTCTCGAGATGGGAATTTTTATACCATAGGAGGTGCAAAATGACATCATTGTCTGTGTGACGTTATGCTGAGCCATTTGCTTATAAGGGCAAAATGTTGAATTATTTTATTCACATACTCACCTTTAGTTTGCATATGTCTGTTTAACAAGTTTAACTATCTAACAATATCAAATCTTCAAAGATAAGGGCATATAATGCAGTAGGGATTTCCATCTTGTCTTTTAACTTTTGCTCATCATGGATTGATCATATTCATTTTGAGGTCAAAACTTCAAAGGTCAAGGTCACTGGTTGAAAAATCAGTCGATCATTAAAACCTATGTTTATGCTATGACAGTACAGTTGAGAGATGTGGATTCTGATGGCAAAGAAGTCTTTCTTTTTACACCTCGGCCAATTTTGACTGAAGGGTATTGTCTGCTTGGCCCGTCATCTGTCTGTTCATCTTGCTTGTTAGCACAATAGAGCCAGGCTTTCTAAATTCAAACAACATATGCAATTGGCAATGGGTAAGAAGCCTGGTGCATGAAGATGATTTATCTTGACCTATTTTATCTAGGTCTAATTGTAGTATTGGCGATAACTTTTGAATGATTACATCTAGGCTGTCAAAATTCATAACACATATATATGTAACTGGCGATTGACTAGAATCCTTTCTAACTTGACTGAACTTATTTTATGAAGGTCAAATTCTAGTGATTGCATTATCCCAAGGAATCATGGATCGATCGGCTCCTCAGATTTACACTAGTCATACGTATATCCAACTGGTGATTAATAAGCAGCCTATTCAAGTTTCATCAAGGTCAAATTTTAGATAATACAGTATGATTAAAAGAGTTATAGTTGGGTTTGCAAGGGCATATATTGAAGCTCAGAATGCTCTTCAGTTTTGCAGTATTTTGGAAGCCACAAAATGACCAATTATCTGATTTTTGTGGTATTAGTCAAGTTTAGAGAACTACCTGATGCTTCAACTTTGGCACGACGTCACATGCGCAATAACGTCATTTCACGTCTTCAATGGCTATACAGATACTGATCTCGTACTGTACTTGATTGACAATGTTCTATTCAGTGTGTTTCTTTCACAGAGAGAAAGATGAGCTTGGTATCATGAGAGAAATAAACTAAACGCACATGAATGAGAGATTGAAATGGGAGAGAGTGAGTGAGTGAGTGAGTGTGTTGGTGTGTGTGTGTGTGAAGGTGAACTCCTCCTGTTAGGGATGAAAGAAATATTTTTTATGCCAGTAAATGGCTACTCAGGGGGAATGAAATGCGGGAAATATTCAAGTGCAAAATGAGTGTCCGGTTTGTGATAAAATATTGCATTTAGTCTACTGGATTGTTAACATGCACTTGATAATTAATTCCCCAAAACACTGAGGGTGTTAACAACTTCATTTATTGCATCTAGATATCTAAGATATAAACAATCTGTAACATTCAAGTTTCATCATGCATGTTCAGATAAGGCTATGGCAAACAAATGAAATTCTTTTTTCATGAACATCACCTTTTTTGAATCCGAGTTGTCAAATTATTCACAAAATTATTGATGAAAATTATTTGAATGTTGCCTTGTATAGTCCTCCATGAAAAGATAACTTCACGAATTAGAATGATGGGATTGTTCAGTTTTGATCTTAGAGATGCATTCATATAATTACATATTCTCTGCAGAAATTAGACAAAATGTATGGAAGATTGTGAAGAAGTTATTGTGCCCATCATCTTCCATAATGTTGGTCTCATTTTGTCAAAGAAAATTTGATCATATGAACATGATGAACATGTCATTGGTGATGTATATTCAGTCAAATCAAATCTCCACAGTGATTTGCCTGGGCCCACTCTGACATCCCGGGATGCGAGTACAGTGGGCGATAACTGCCTGTTCTCTAGCTAAGATTCATAGCGTCTCCCTTCCCTCAGCTCTATGCCGACGACAAATACATTTCCCTGGTGGTAACTCGAACATCTCCATGGCACACTTATTATTATCTTTGCGCCCTATTGGACCTTCATTAACTTGAGAAAATGGGCCGCCATGAATAAAAATACCATAATCGATGTTGTGATCATCATCCCCTGTATACACGGGATCAATAATGACGGAAATGCCCATCTTCTTGACCCTCGATTTCAGGTGATTTTGAGGCTCCATAGGGATAATTTTAGAGTCTGTAATTAATATATGACCAACGAAGGGCCAGCCAGTCTGCCATTTCTGTATTTTTATTCATGGCGGCCCATTTTCTCAAGTTAATGAAGGTCCAATAGGGTGCAAAGGTAATAATAAGTGCGCCATGGAGATGTTCGAGTTACCACCAGGGAAATGTATTTGTCGTCGGCATAGCGGTGAGGGAAGGGAGACGCTATGAATCTTAGCTACCTGTTCTCCTATTTGTTTCATATCTGGATGTCAATAGCGGATCTAGATGTCGATGACTGACACAGATCAGACTTACCTTTCCAGGAGCTCAATGTTCGTTTCTCATGTACGGATTTAAATTGTCAATTTCTGCAGGCTAAGACCAAGTGTGTGCTCTGCATTCATTTTCTCATGCGGGTGCTTCTGATTGGCTAAAGTTCCATACTGTTATTGATAGTCATTCAAAAAGGTCTGAATACATCAAGTGATATTTAAACAGACACGTGTGATTGAAACTTCTGGTTGAAGATAAAAAAACCCGCCTCAATACTTGAATTAAGATTTAGTAATTAACTTCGGTGTCCTCTGTCATTATATCATGTACAAATGTGTGTCATCATCCATCAGGCTTTATAGTGTTATCACCTCATCAACTCATCTCCTGCATGCTAAGGCCCTGGCAAACTGATGATTTATTAATTATACATCATAGAAAGATTAAGAAAAAACCCCCACAACTGGTAAGTAGTATTTACTGGGTATATAGACCTTCCGAGCCCTTTTTAGCCTGTTAAGGGTAGGCATATAACCAGTGTACTGCTTACCGGTATGGTAGTATTTTAGTTTTTCTTTAATATGGGATTAACAAATGATCGGTTTACGAGTGCCTTGTAGCGCGCGTGTTAGTCATTGACTATGTGCATGGTATTGTCTCGTAATCACATCTGTATCATTGTCGGAGTCGCGGACAACATCGTCTTATCAGCAATCTCACATGACCTAATTTGCATGTTTTTTTGTTTATAACTGTTAGTGTTATATTATATTTTTACTAACGTCATAGAAATTGAATACTTGGTGCTACCGTATGAGATAATACACATGTACTCTGTAGACAAATACTGTTGGAAGAACACAACAACAACTGTAGTATTTTAATTATATGTTCAGGTCTCCAAAACAAAGATTAATAGAGGTCTGTATGGCCAGTAGGGTGAAGTTTGGGGATTGTGTCGACCATGCAATGAACTCTGGTACTTGTCAATTTTACATGACAAAATTTTACGCGATGTGTTAACTCTTTGCTACTTGCTGATAGTCTCGTTTGTCAGCCTTGTATGTTCGGATAAATGCATGCGAGAGGATTTTGTTATAGACAGTCTTTTTTTGAAGCAATATATTTGCATGTAGCTTGATTGAAACCCCGCTAAATATATATATTTTCAGAAAGCCCATACTTTAATTAATCTGTCCTTCAAAATATCTGCCCATTTGTGTCTAAAATAAAACCAGACCAGGCGAGAAAATGAAATAAACAAAAAAAAATCTCTGATTTCGACAACATTACCGTGAGTGTATGTCCCAGCCAAATGATAGTTTCCATAAAAAATCTCTTCACGATTCGCCCAATTCAACCGGACGATCGTGCTAAAATACCAGTGCACCGTCCGTGTGGGTTTTAATCCGACATATAAATCCGAGAAACCCTTTATTTCCATTGTAAATCCAACAGTCGGCTCGCTAAAGTTTCAACGAAGCCATTTTCTCTGGCGAGAAATTCAACCGGCACACGCAGACAAAGCGGCCGGCCAATCGCTGCCATTGTCTCACACGTCTCAACTAATCGGGCTTCGCGATACTAACAGAGCCCGATCGAGGTCAATTTGGTCACGCTATCAAAGAATGATCACATCTCTATCCAATCAAATCCTTCGTTATTCAATCCTATCCAATCAAATCACTCGTCACAGGTCGAAAGACCCGGAAATGACCTTTAAAATGAAACCAATATCTCTAACATTCTACCGCGGGAAATGGGATTTCGATAGCGTTGAAAATGGTCAAAAAACGGCAAATTCTTCGCCGATTTTCTCAATTTTCACCACAAGGAAGGTACGTCTTCAATAAAATAAACTTGTTATACGTTTATTGCATGATTTACAATAAAATTTGAACGTATATTGTCGACTATTTCCTTGTCCAACGATGTGGACTACCGACGACCTCTCACTTGACGAACATTTTACTGTGCGGCGATTTTTTTGCGTGGTGGTGAATTGCAGCCGGTTTCGGCCGTTATGGGTATATATGATGCCGGCCGGTTTTGGCCGGTATAAGTACGAAAGGGTTAAATAGCTGTCGGTGATCGAGTCTTGTAAATTGTTAGATATCTAATGTTATTGCTTGCTCTGGAAATACTTCTTTGCAGGAATGAACGGAGAGCCAGGTTTCTCTCTTTCAAAGTTTATATGTGGCATCAATTAATGTACTACATGTAATTAAATCACAACAGAACAAAGTTTTGCAGATTTGAAATCCTGGCTTTTACTTAGTAATGTCTGCATTAATTCAATATTAAGCTGAATTCAATAAGTCAGATACATGAGAGTTCACCAGTTTTGGAGGTAAAAAGCTTTTTTTCTTGAATAACTTGAACAAATTTGTCAAGTTTTTTGTCAATGGAGCATAAATTCATATATAAGGACAGTCATATATATATATTTTTTGCCACATGTTGAAATGGCAAAAACAATCGACCGCCATCTTCGAGGCACATACACCACTAAAAATATATGAATTCATGTTTCATTGACGAAAAAAAAATCAGGAAAAACATAACTGTTTTACTTCGAAACTGGAATCTTCATGTCCCTGACCTGCCAATTTCATAGGTTGCTCAACAAGATATTATCAGAAGATAACAGATGTTCAGTGAAAATTTTGAAAGGTGGTCTAAGGTGACATTATAGAACATATCAAGAATTTTGGAGATGACTTTGCTTTGAATACTAGATCAACATGGTTGGGAGATTATTCTCAGCCAATTACTCTTAAAAATGGTACAGTTCATTCAATTTGTATTCATGTGGGCAATTTACATGAGCTATTTGTTCTGAAATTTAAAATTCTATGTCTTATTGTCCGGCTTTCAAATTGTGGAGAAAATTAGTATTTATTAGTTCTGTCGATGTTCGAGTGATCAGCTATGAATGAGAAACATGGTCAATATGTTGTGGCGTGAGAAAGAATAAAGACCTGATAAACTTGGATGACTGTCTTGTTACCTTATTGACCTGTGGTTCAGACCCATTGAGAGATAAATTGATTGCTACATGCCAAATGAAAACGAACATACTGGATGACGAGAGATCCTGAAGGATCTTGGCGCCCACCATTGTCCGATAATTGTAAGCTGATGACTAGAGGATCTTTTTGTCCCTTGTTACTAAGAACAAACGATTGATTTGTAATTTTGTTTACAGAATTTCAAATCTGAGCGAAAAAGATCGGAAAAGGGACACTGAAAAACATCAAGATATAATGTAAGTTTCAAGATTTCTAGAAACTGTACTTATGTCGGTTGTTATAATACAAGAGAAATGAGCAAAGTTAGTCTGAAAGTGAATGTACATGTACGGAGGATCCTTCGCCTTTGTTTTGTATTTTTTTTTATTTATTTTTTTGCACGTGTCATCATTGGGTACTAGAACGAATGCTAATTCTGTTCTGTTTACTGGGCTAGTTTGAGATATCTCTTTTAAGATACCATGCTCGAAAATAGTAAGATGATACAAGGGATCCGGTCCGCGCAGTAATGTTGAAACTTCAAAAGTGCCTGAATCCTGATTATCTCCCTTGGATCAAAACATGCAGTAGTCTACAGTTGTTGAGTTGTGAAGTTGAGTCACAAGAGTGACGTCCCTTCATGTAGCCGACCCGGCGGCAGACGAAAGGGTGGAGCAGTTCACTTGCTACTGCATGGACTAAAGAAAACTGATTTAAAATTTGAAGAAATACATTTTAATTCCGAATTATTTGAACTCCTTGATATGGAAGGTGAAGGCATGGATATTCTCTATAGTCAATATATAGAATATGCCCCACCGTTTGATCCGCCGACTCTTGTGATGGAACGTCACAACTCGAGAATACCGAATTAATTTGAAGCGTAACTTGGATTTTCGAATCGGACCAAAAAAGGTATCTTGCACTACTAGGCCCCATGTGAGACCTGTGTACCAAATTTCAGAAAGATCCATGAAATATTTCCTGAGAATTCACGGTAACAATGTTTCAAAGGGAAATTCAAGATGGCCGCCTTGTGGCCATATTGGATTTTCGATTCGGACCGAAGAAGGTATCTTGCACAACTAGACCCCAAGGGGAACCTGTGTACCAAATTTGAGAAAGATCCATGAAGTAGTTCCTGAAAAATCGCGATAACAAGGTTTCATGGCGAAATCCAAGATGGCTGCCTGATGGCCATATTGGATTTTTGAATCGGACTAGAAAAGGTATCTTGCACAACTAGACCCCAAGGGGAACCTGTGTACCAAATTTGAGAAAGATCCATGAAGCAGTTCCTGAGAAATCGCGATAACAAGGTTTCATGGGGAAATCCAAGATGGCTGCCTGGTGGCCATATTGGATTTTCGAATCGGACCAGAAAAGACATCTTGCACAACTAGACCCTAAGGGGAACCTGTGTACCAAATTTGAGAAAGATCCATGCAGTACTTCCTGAGAAATGATGATAACAAGATTTCATGGGGAAATTCAAGATGGCTGCCTGGTGGACATATTGGATTTTCGAATCGGATCAAAAAATGTATCTTGCACAACTAGACCCCAAGGGGAACCTGTGTACCAAATTTGAGAAAGATCCATGAAGTAGTTCCTGAGAAATCGCGATAACAAGGTTTCATGGGGAAATCCAAGATGGCTGCCTGGTGGCCATATTGGATTTTCGAATCGGACCAGAAAAGGTATCTTGCACAACTAGACCCCAAGGGGAACCTGTGTACCAAATTTGAGAAAGATCCATGCAGTACTTCCTGAGGAATGACGATAACAAGTTTCATGGGGAAATCCAAGATGGCTGCCTGGTGGACATATTGGATTTTCGAATCGGACCAAAAAAGGTATCTTGCACAACTAGACCCCAAGGGGAACCTGTGTACCAAATTTGAGAAAGATCCATGCAGTAGTTCCTGAGAAATCGTGATAACAAGATTTCATAGGGAAATCCAAGATGGCTGCCTGGTGGCCATATTGGATTTTCGAATCGGACCAGAAAAGGTATCTTGCACAACTAGACCCCAAAACTGTGTACCAAATTTGAGAAAGATCCATGCAGTACTTCCTGAGAAATGACGATAACAAAGTTTCATGGGGAATCCAAGATGGCTGCCTGGTGGCCATATTGGATTTTCGAATCGGACCAGAAAAGGTATCTTGCACAACGAGACCCCAAGGGGAACCTGGGTACCATATTTGAGAAAGATCCATGCAGTAGTTCCTGAGAAATCGCGATAAGGTTTCATGGGGAAATCCAAGATGGCTGCCTGGTGGCCATATTGGATTTTCGAATTGGACCAAAAAAGGTATCTTGCACAACTAGACCCTAAGGGGAACCTGTGTACCAAATTTGAGAAAGATCCATGCAGTACTTCCTGAGAAATGATGATAACAAGATTTCATGGGGAAATTCAAGATGGCTGCCTGGTGGACATATTGGATTTTCGAATCGGATCAAAAAATGTATCTTGCACAACTAGACCCCAAGGGGAACCTGTGTACCAAATTTGAGAAAGATCCATGAAGTAGTTCCTGAGAAATCGCGATAACAAGGTTTCATGGGGAAATCCAAGATGGCTGCCTGGTGGCCATATTGGATTTTCGAATCGGACCAAAAAAGGTATCTTGCACAACTAGACCCCAAGGGGAACCTGTGTACCAAATTTGAGAAAGATCCATGCAGTAGTTCCTGAGAAATCGCGATAACAAGGTTTCATGGGGAAATCCAAGATGGCTGCCTGGTGGCCATATTGGATTTTCGAATCGGACCAGAAAAGGTATCTTGCACAACTAGACCCCAAGGGGAACCTGTGTACCAAATTTGAGAAAGATCCATGCAGTAGTTCCTGAGAAATTGCGATAACAAGATTTCATAGGAAAATCCAAGATGGCTGCCCGGTGGCCATATTGGATTTTCGAACCGGACTAAAAAAGGTATCTTGCACCACTAGACCCCAAGGGGAACCTGTGTACCAAATTTGAGAAAGATCCATGAAGTAGTTCCTGAGAAATCGCGATAACAAGGTTTCATCGGGAAATCCAATATGGCTGCCTGGTGGCCATATTGGATTTTCGAATCGGACCAGAAAGGGTATCTTGCACAACGAGACCCCAAGGGGAACCTGTGTACCATATTTGAGAAAGATCCATGCAGTAGTTCCTGAGAAATCGCGATAACAAGGTTTCATGGGGAAATCCAAGATGGCTGCCTGGTGGCCATATTGCATTTTCGAATCGGACCAGAAAAGGTATCTTGCACAACTAGACCCCAAGGGGAACCTGTGTACCAAATTTGAGAAAGATCTATAAAGTAGTTCCTGAGAAATCGCGATAACAAGAATCGTTTACGGACGGACTGACGGACGGACGACGGACCACAGACGAAAAGCGATTTGAACCGCCCACCATCTGGTGATGGTGGGCTAAAAAAGTATGCCAGTGCACATCTACTACATACAAAGTATCTCATCTCCAACTTTCAGTACTTTAGCAGCATAAGGAAACCGAGGTCTGGACAAGTTCTTATGCCACCAAAATGATTAGTTTTCTCAGGAATATAACATGCTAATGTACAGATGAAAAAGTAAGCCATCGCACATCTACCACATACGTGGTATCTCGTGCCCAAGTTTAAGAATCTCAGCAGCAAATGCAATTAAGATCTGGTTGGTTGCACATAGACAAACGGATATCTGTATGCCCAGAGAAAACGAAAGTATAGATGGAGTAGACCAGTGCATATCAGCTATTTGCATGTTATCTCCTGCCCAAATTTCAGAATCCTAGCGGCAAGATATGGTCTGGACTCCTATGTTTGTCGAGTTAACCCATCAGGTGCCGAAATCAGGAATCAAAATCGACCATAGAGGTCCATGTCCCCCGCTAGCAGCACCAGTTATGGTGGATTACATCCACCATAACTGGCACTGCTGCTGCGGGGGCCATGGACCTCTATGGTCGATTTTTTTTTGTCGATATCTCATATCATGATAAGAGTGAGATTTGAAAAAGGAGATATCGCTGATGAGCTTAACATAATCTAATACAGCGGATGGCACCCATATTGGATTATGCACATTCATAAAACATAATACATGACTGTCCTCTCACTAAGGTCAAGGGACTCCCCAAGTTTGAAGTAGATCAGTTGAATCGTACTCCAGCTATTGTCCGGACAAGATCAAACTGCTTAAAATCCAATGAAATCCAGTATGGCCGATGGTGGCCATATTGGATTAAGCACGTCCTTGAAAAACAATCCTAATCCTCCTCTCAACAATGTCAAGGCACTCCCCAGGTATGAAGTAGATCGGTTGAATCGTTCTCGAGTTATTGTCCAGACAAGATCCAACTGCTTATAATCCAATATGGCTGACGGCGGCCATATTAGATTATGCACATTGCTGAAAAACAATCCCAACCGTCCTCTCAACAATGTCAAGGCACACCCCAAATTTGAAGTTGATCGATTAAATCGTTCACGAGTTATTGTCCGGACAAGAAAATCTAAGATCCAACTGCTTATAATCCAATATGGCTGACAGTGGCCATATTGGATTATGCACATTGCTGAAAAAAATCCCAACCGTCCTCTCACCGATGTCAAGGCACTCCCCAAGTTTGAAGTAGATCAGTTGAATCGTACTCCAGTTATTGTCCGGACAAGATCAAACTGCTTAAAATCCAATGAAATCCAGTATGGCTGATGGTGGCCATATTGGATCAAGCACGTCCTTGAAAAACAATCCTAATCCTCCTCTCAACAATGTCAAGGCACTCCCCACATATAAAGTAGATCGGTTGAATCGTTCTGGAGTTATTGTCCGGATGAGATCCAACTGCTTATAATCCAATATGGCTGACGGCGGCCATATTTGATTACGCACATTGCTGAAAAACAATCCCAACCGCCCTCTCACCAATGTCAAGGCACACCCCAAGTTTGAAGTTGATCGGTTAAATCGTTCACGAGTTATTGTCCGGACAAGAAAATCTAAGATCGAACTGCTTATAATCCAAAATGGCTGACGGCGGCCATATTGGATTACGCACATTGCTGAAAAACAATCCCAACCGTCCTCTCGCCGATGTCAAGGCACACCCCAAGTTTGAAGTTGATCGGTTGAATCATTCACGAGTTATTGTCCGGACAAGAAAATCTTACGGAACCACGGAATTACGGAATTACGGAATCACAGAATTACGGAACTACGGACACCGGTGTTTCTAAGTCCCCCCCCTACTAAGTAGCGGGGGACAAAAAGATACAAATTAACAAGGCTGCAAAGTCTGTAAATTTTTATTATTAAATTATTATATCTCTGATATTCTCGATTAATGGGCATTTGTTATGCATGTAGAAGAAAATACTTGAATTATCTTGTGCATAGAATTAGTAAATTAAGGTCCATGGGGAGAGTGGTCTACTACCCAATAATTTTACATTTTCAGCATTGTATAATGGACAGTGGTACATGTACTTCCGTATTCAATTGTTAAAACTTAAAGAATAATTTCACATGCAAACAATCATGACAATGGAACAATAGCATAAATTGTACTGGGAATATTTGTGATTTACACGCACAAAAATATGTGTACAGCTCTGAAAAATAGTTGAGTATTAAAGTTTTCAAATCTGAAAGCAACAATCTGACTGAATTGTCAATATAAATAACCATTATTGAAAATACATGTACACAAAATAATTCATTGTTCACCTTGAGTACACACAAAAATGTGCATTACAACTCTACAAAATAGAACATTGTATTTGAGCATTAATATTTTCAAATCTTGGCAAAGATCCGACTCGATTGTCAATTTAAATCTAACAGTGAAAAGACACAAAATAGTTGATTGTGACACCTTGAGCATTAATAGTACAACAGGTATATATATATATATATATATAACTGTAACGAGAAAACAAATATTTCTCTGACGAATATCAATCAAACTTAATACACGTCCCAATACACAAGACCAAAATCATCGGCCTTCTCATGTTGCCTCAATCTGATTAAAACTCAGACTTAATAACCGCTCCTCTATCGGATATGTCGCTAATTAAGATCTGGGGCAGTTTCTATCTTAAATCTGTCACGCATGTCCGACTGGCGACCAATCACAGTCCAACTTCAACAGGCGAATAGGCGCCTATCCGATTATTTCTGTAGTGAACGATCGAGGCGCAGAAAAATCCAACCCAGGCGGCTGACAAAGTTCCTGCTCTCCATGATCAATCACCGAAGATTATTATTTGCTCAGATAGGCACCTATTCCCCCATTGAAGTTGGACTGTGATTGGTCGCCAGTCTGACATGCGCGACAGATTTAAGATACGGACTGTCCCAGATCTTAATTAGCAAAATGTCCGATAGAGGAGCGGTTATTAAGTCCGAGTTTTAATCAGATTGATGTTGCCTGTGCCCGAGAAAAATTTATGCAGTTTATTATTTCAATATTATACATTTTTGGTTGTATTGCATACCAGTCATATATACAGGTAATTTTGGTAAATGATGATGTACTCATTTGAAACTTACTTCTTCGTCTTTAGATCCAATTATTGACCAACATTCTGGTATATCTTTACAGAGCATAATTTGATTATTGTATTCTGTACTGTACTAATGTTGATTAGATTCCTCCACCATACACGTATTTGTGACTTCCTGCTGAACCTCAAAGTATATACATGTACACCTGAATTTACAGGATTCAAAGCAATTTCAATGTAAAATAGATCAAGATCATATAATTATATGTGCATCATTTGGGAAAACACCATCAGCGTGTGTTCCATGTACACCCACTTGAGGAACTGTTGGACCTGTAGGAACTTTTGAAACTGTAGAGATGGGAACTCTTGACAAGATCTAGAGAGTATGCAAGGGTTGTATGAAGCTTTAATAACATACATGTACTTACCTGCTACTACCACATCCTTTTGGAGTGCACTATGCTCAATCCTATAGACCTTTATAACAAATCACATGATCTTTCTGACTAGTGACGTTAAGTGGGGAAATTGTGTGAATAATAACCAAACGGTACCACGAAGCTGGGACACAATATTCTATACTCGTCCCAGCACGAAGTAAACATAAAATAATAGATTTAGCTGGAAAAAGGGGAAAAATCTTATTTCTCTCATTTAGGTCAATAATTCACACAGTAACCACAAGGTATCAGAGTAATAATTATCACACTTGGTGACTAACTTGGTGGTCACCTTATTGGTTACTTGGTGACAATTCCTGGGCTGCCATCTTGAATTTGCCCATGATTCTGTACACCCAGGATAATGACTGGTAACAGAGAATCTGATATGTTGATTAGTTGAAAAATAGTCAATTGTTAAAAATTGTATCATAGAAATATTCGTTAATTCAATAATAATGTACGACTTGTGAACAAATAATCACAATTCTATAAAAAGCAATTATTTGTGGTATTTTGGAGAGTTTACATGTTGATTGTGGTTAGTTTGTGGTACTTCGTGGTTACTTGATGTGACCCTGTGGTACAAACTTCGCCCACTTGACATCACTAACCAAAGGGGTCATGTGACTAATTTATAAAGGTATATAGCATGCACCAAATCTGAGAACCTCTGTACATAGTACACATATGAACCTTCTAAACTCATTGGAGCATAACTGAAGAATCATACAACTTGTGGACAAAACCACTTAGCATGGTGGTCAATCATTAGTTCTGCATTTAATGCAGCACGTCATCCATTACTCGCTGTAACAGAATTTTATTAACAATAGGCTTGTTTTCCCAAACTCCAACACGGTTGGCCAGATCTGTACTTTTTGGCCCTACTGTTATCTCAACAAAAATGACAGATGAACTACTGCTTTCACCAAATTTCGATATTAAGGACTTCGTGTATATAAAACCAATCAAATTTACGTATTTCAGTCCAGCAAGCATTCTACATGTATCACAGTTCACTATGGAACAACTAAATTGGTTAATTTTTATAAATGTAGAAATCCTGTATAATTGATTATATAAATTCTCAGAATCTATGTCACAGTTTTCATTAGATCCAAACAGTAAACATTTATAAACAATGTTTCTATTTATTAACAAATCAAACCTGTTTCAATTCTATGCCATTAATCTCCGTCAGGAAGATGATACAACGTAGAAAACGGAAGTTAAAACTAAAAGTTAGCTCCCCTAGGCGGAGAGTTGTCCGCCCCTAGGAGAGCCTCCCATTCACTCCAGTGCATTACTATAAAGGTGTCTGCACAAACCATTCTCGTCCTCTATTCTCATTGTAATTACCGAGACCCGTAGTGTTTGAGGCCGGCATGAGGGGACGGAGGGAGGGACAATCAAATTGAAACAGGTTTGATTTGTTAATAAATAGAAACATTGTTTATAAATGTTTACTTTTTATGTCACAAATAAACCTGTTTCAATTCTATGCCATAGTACCAACATATGGAGGAGGGAATCTCGGCCTTGTGGTAACTCCCATAGCAGACTAGTAATCGCTGGATTGACACAGACATGGATATCAAATCGAGACATTAACTCCACAAATTAACTCTGGCCGTAGTTGCATAGAGTAATTGGAGAAACTGATACAGTTTACTTATCTTCAGATTGTCTCCATCCATGAAGCTGTGCTCGTGGTGTGGTACAGCAATCCAACCAAGATTATTCCTCGTGTGCCTTCGGCCGCTTAGATAGGTCCTCTTGGTAGGCACTGTATGATACTGCAATGGTACTCTCTAACCCAAGCCTTGAACATACAGGGCGATACTTGGTCTGACCATAAGTATTCTGAGGGACACTCCAACTTAGAGGGCCACCAAGACCACACCACTCTCAGTAAAACAAGCACCCTCAGGACAATTCACCATTCTAGGAGAGATGAGAAGAAACACGTTGGAATTGCCGTGCAAGTTCCCTGGGTCCCGAAGCTCGCCGTCAACCCTCTGTACTTGCGTCACTAATGTTGACCCTAGGACTGGAGCAGGTGTTCTTTTGAGAAGACTGGCCAGGGACCCAGCTGAGACATCTAGAAGGGAGTCAGTTTCTGGAAGACACAAGCAAAATTTGCAGTTAGGAGTAAACCCTATCCTAGTGTCAGGCCTTCATTGGTAATTATAAAATCCATGGCCGGTCAACTGACTTATTTCTACCTTCTGAGATGCCTTTATCATATAATATATGTAATGATAACAATATGTCTGAGATGAGATGAGATGATACAGCAAGCTGGCTGTCTTGCTGCGAGGGTGACAATTTTGCCGCCCCCCCCCTCTTTTTCTGAAATTACTCACAACGTGCTGGGTAGCCACAGTGGCCCAAGCGTGGTCACACTATTGATTGCACTGTCATACCACTCAGACAGAAATTAGTGAACGTGGAGTTAATTGATCAGGCACCAGACAGGACATTGTCAAGGAGGGGTCAGTTCTTCCCTACGTGCCATGACGCAGCGATGGCACGAATCACATTAGAAGCAGAAGACATAGCGGGGGCGTCAATGGAATATCTACCTTCTGCCAATTGATAAGACTATTTTATGGTCTTCTTCAACTACGCGGCTTTTTAAATGTCAAGCCTTGCTGACAGGCGAAGGGACAGAATAACCGTAGCCGAAAACCGTGAACGGATCGGTACGAGTAAGATGGTGGCGAAAGGCTCGAAAGGACATAGCAGAAGATCGTCCTCGAGGCCATGTACAAAGTCTGACCACACAGGAATGGAGTACGATTGTTGAGCGTACGGACCCAAACGAACAGACTCATTTTTGGCGATAAATTCAGGAAAAAGGGCCGAAAAGAAATGCAGGAACAATCCGCTGTCCAGGTCATAGGAGATCTACAAGAGCATTTAGTTCAGAAACACTCTGGACGCCAAAGCAAACGCCGCCACAAAGTCCGTCTTATAAGATACAGCTTCATATAGACACGGACTCTTAAGGGTTCAAAAGGTGGAATGATCAGAGCACACAGAACCACACGATATCTTATTTCGGTAATCTTTGGCGAGTACACACAACTGTAATGCGAGTCTTTCATCAAGTCCCGTATCTATATGGTCCTACACAGGTATGAACGACTTTGCACCAGTCTCTCATATCTATATGGGTCGACTTATGTGTGAATAGCAAACATTTATAAACAATGTTCCTATTTGCTACCAAATCAAACCTGCTTAATTCTATGCAGCGTGAATAAGCGCAAAGATATTATCGTTGAGGTTAATGTCAGTACCAAATGTAAGCCGTAACACCCTAGCCAGAGCAGAAAGATAGCCTCCCATGGTGCTAATAGAGACTCCATATCCTGGTGAAGGTGAAGGAGGAAGTCAATTACGAGGAAAAAAGTCGGGAACGATATCACGTCCTCGGCACCAGGACCAATAAATCCGCTGAAGAGACCGAACCCAAAAGAGATGTAGTGCGTAAGGTCCTACATATAATAATCAACCCTAAGGATGAGGACAGAACCATAATGTCAAAGTCTAACCAAAGGTGTAATGGTCTAAACAGGAATAAAGTACTTGATGGAAAAAAACAGTTTCCCGACTGTCTCCAAGTACCCCACGAAGACATTGTGTTGTTTAAGCACCATCCTAAGGTAAATGGATCCCAACATAATGTTTGAGTGATAAAGTCAACATGGTTCTGTGTTAATACAACACTGTGCTGAATTCAATTCAAAGGTGACTAGTCCGTCATTTACAATCCCGCCGTCGTCCCCAGAGAAGATCCATAATCCCAAGACCTATTCCATATAACAGTATTTGACAAATACTATTGATCCCAATACAATCTTGATGTTCTGAACTCAAGCCTGGAAATCAACAAGGTCTGAACCAAACTCTCTCTGTAGAATAACAACGAACCTGAGTAAATGACAATGTGAGAAACCCGAGCAGAATTGAAACAAGTGGTAGGTTGACGCCAAACGAACGGACTTTCACTCCCACCGTGGCGTTATGGCGTACCGGAAATGTCTAACCGATGTTAGAGAATGACGCACAGATGTATGAGAGACACATGACGGTGTAGTGAAAATGTCAAGATGCAACAGGAAAGCGTAATGTGAAACGTTGTCTATGATAAACAACGTAGTGATTTCCTCATTCACAACCACTTAATGAATATACATCCTCATAATGGAGCAGGATACAAACTTGTAACAGTACACGACGTAACAGAGGGGCGTTGCAAACAGTAACCCCGTAGTCGATTGTAATAATTTTCCTTCTCTTAAAACGCAGTAGAGATGAACACATTAAATGCCTGTAGCGTTAATCACCCAATGTAAGCTCAAAGAGGTAAATGGGATCTTGGATCTTTGTGTCAGTGAATATGAAAATGTGTCAGTGAAGATGGTTACATTATGATCTCTCTCGATGTAATTTGTCTCCTGTACATGAAATACAGTACTGGAGATTTATATGGAGAGAATATTAAACATTTACAAAAATGTTACTATTAATAACCAAATAGTCACACAACCAACATTCAGAACAAAGAATTTTTCCAGGTAACCAAGAAAGATCCAAAAAGAATTTAAAAATTCCCGAAGAGAGGAAATACATTTAAAGTCTCTCGCCGGCAGGAAAATGAGGTTATTCAAAATTTAGAATTTGAAATGACCTAGCATGAACAATTTGTCGAGAAGAGCAGTAAAAACATTACAAACAGCAGTTAGATGCTCCAGTAGACTGAACCAGTAATACATACCTGGTAGAAGAAACCATAGAAGACTTCACGACTTACGAGTCATTAGGCTTGATCCTTGCCGGCCAATACTTTCCCACTCATGCTCGTAACTTTAAATTTTCACATAGGGAAGAAATTAAAATTAGTGCATAACTCCATCTGAATTATAAGCATCAAACAGTATACAGATGGAACCAACTTGGTGTGAAACAAAAAGACAAATCACAATGTAATAATCCGACAATTGTGTTTCAAGAATATCAGAGTTTCACAATAAACGAGGTTGAGTGGATGAATGAGTTTACTCAAGAATAGATTTACTCATGTAATCATCAGACAATTGTGTTTCAAGGATATCACCCTTTCATAATAAACAAGAGTGAAATTGATGAATAGATTTACTCATGTAATCATCAGACAATTGTGTTTCAAGGATATCACACTTTCATAATAAACAAGGGTGAAATGGATGAATAGATTTACTCATGTAATCATCAGACAATTGTGTTTCAAGGATATCACACTTTCATAATAAACAAGTGTGAATGGATGAATAGCTTTACTCATGAAATCATCAGACAATTGTGTTTCAAGGATATCACACTTTCATAATAAACAAGGGTGATTGGATGAATAGATTTACTCATGTAATCATCAGACAATTGTGTTTCAAGGATATCACACTTTCATAATAAACAAGTGTGAATGGATGAATAGATTTACTCATGTAATCATCAGACAATTGTGTTTCAAGGATATCACACTTTCACTCACGTAAACCCACACGTGATCTCATTGTTGTTCGTCATACCCTTAATTCCATAAAGAGATTAGAAAAGAAGCTCATTAAGATGCGACTCAGGGTCGAAATAGAAAGGGGTTGACATGTGGTTACGTAACACAAACGCAACAATCATGCTTCATATTTATGTCAGTTTGAAAGACATAAAACCTCCGTAAGGTCTCTCTTGAACATAGGATATCAAAATCAACGTAATAATACTTGATAACAAGAGATTACATTTTGGTAGGCCCAAGGTACTGAATGTATGAAAAATGATCCTACCAAAAATGCGAGACCGAACAGAAGCAACAACAACATGAAAAATTTACGGCTGCAAATGAATTATCAAAACTCTTCGGAGGGAAGAATTATGAAAAACCCCCGCCGAAGAGGATACCAATTACAGCCCTACTTGAGATCAACACAAACTCAAAGCATAAATTCATGAATCAACGAAACCAAACCTATTCGTTTATTGTAGAGATCACAATCGGCCTTCAAAGCCCCGCGCTGAAAGGCAGACTCCAAGGGAAACAACTCCTATCGTGACGCATTGCGACAGAGAATTAGGCCTAAACAGCTGGAATAATATGTTGATTTTGATTGTTTATTGGTATTCCTCCAGTTAAATTTGTATACGGCCTCGAAGAGGTGTTTTATACAATAAGATGAATCTAAATCTGTCACAGATTTAAGCAAAAATTAACGAGGACGCCCCACAACAAAATCACAGCGGGTACTTGTAGTACGAAAGGAGACGCGATATTGAATAAACATGGACTCCATCCCGCAGGGCTGAGTTATCAGATAAGCCTAAGATTTATATTGACTTTTAGAAAATATTGTCGGGCAATAATTTCAAGATATAAATTTTGAAAAACTCCGACCAGAGCCAATAAACTTAGCGACGTACGAGACACATGTCAGATGGGGAAAAACAAACCATGTGAAGTCTAAAGATTTGCCCAAACATTTTGAAGACAGACCACGTGGTGACCTATATAAGATACTAGAAATTCCCCGGTGGACGAAAGCTACGACAACATGTGAAAAACAGAATGCGGGGTCTCACACCCAGGATAAAACCCAATCGTCTAAAAATGAAGTAACAAGACGTTTACGATATAGAGTCGCTGATTCCTGGATAGACGGAAACGCAAATTTTTGACACTCAAAGGTAGGTCCAAACGACCGACCCTAAAACGAGATAACATGGATTTAGAACTGCGTTTAACCCGCAAAGGAGAAATCAACATGAGGTTCATTTCGTTCAGTGGAAAAACCACTGCAATCTTTTGTCCGACGAGAACAAAAGACTGCTCAGGCAAGGAAAATCTTTGTTGAATTAGACAAAGAAAAACCGGTTTGGCTGTGTCAATTCATGCTAACACAGCCAGACCTGTACATGCTCAAGGCTGAGAAAAGTCGTTCCCGCTATGGAATATTTACAAAGGCGGGCAAGATCTGCTTTCTAAGGGCAACATTTAAAGCATTCATGACATTTAACAAGAGCAAATTCCAACAAGCGTCTGTCGATTTCCGAAAGGGTCGGATCGTCAGAGGCCAGTAAAAGGTAAAAACCCGTCTAGCCTGGATATATAATTTCCCCACGCTAACGGGCTCATAATACCTAACACAAACTCTTTACAAGAAAAACAAACCGTGTGAGAGTCCAAACTGGACCAACAATCCCACACGAATTACATGCATTAGATATCGGAAACTCAGACAAAACTAATGAAAGAATTTCCGACAATAATGAAAGAATTTCCGACAAGAAAATAACACAATTTCAAAACCGATAAGGATACGCGGGTCGTTACAACAACAACCCAGGTTGTATAAACACTTCCTTCTTGTGTACTGGTCGAGGTACAACAGAGAATAGAGGACGAGAATGGTTTGTGCAGACACCTTTATAGTAATGCACTGGAGTGAATGGGAGGCTCTCCTAGGGGCGGACAACTCTCCGCCTAGGGGAGCTAACTTTTAGTTTTAACTTCCGTTTTCTACGTTGTATCATCTTCCTGACGGAGATTAATGGCATAGAATTGAAACAGGTTTATTTGTGACATAAAAACCTTTTTTTGTGACAGCTGTAATTAAATAAATAATATTTCCATGGTAAGTAAGCTATTTTGTAAATAAGTCAATTTTAGCCACGCATTCAATGGAAAAGATTTAGAAAGTTTAATAAGTAGTCAGCACTGTATTTATCGTTTTATCTGGAGGTGGCACGTAAACAATAAACCACAACCTTAATATTTTGTGACATAATTAAGAGAAATAACCAAGTAATTTTAAGGTATACCGCAGAAAATCAGTCTGCTGAACTGTTCTTTGTGCCCCCTGCTTAGCAAGGATTCAGGACAGGAGGACAAGGCAAAACATAATGCCCCTTCAACTTCAATCACAAACGAGAGATCCTGAAGGATCTTGGCACCCACCATTGTCCGAGAATTGTAAGCTAATGACAAGAGGATCTTTTTGTCCATTGTTACTAAGACGATTGAGTTGTAATTTTGTTTACAGAATTTCGAATCTGAGCGAAAAAGATCGAAAATAGGACAATGGAAAACACCAAGAGTTTCAAGATTTCTAGAAACTGTACTTATATCTGTTGTTATAGTACAAGAGAAATGAGCAAAGTTAGTCTGAAAGTGAATGTACATGTACGGAGGATCCTTCGTCTTCGTTTTGTAGTATTTTTATTTTATTTGCACGTGTCATCGTTGGGTACTGGAAGCGAAGAAAAATCTCTGACACTTTGGCATACTTAAGATTTTATAATTAGGAATGAATGCTAATTCTGTTCTGTTTACTGGACTAGTTTGAGATATCTCTTTTAAGATACCATGCTCGAAAATAGTAAGATGGTACAATACTTAATACTGAAGGGATCCGGTCCGCGCAGTGAGGTTGAAACTTCAAATTTGAAAGTGTCTGAATCCTGATTATTTCCCTTGGATCGAAACATGCAGTAGTTTACAGTTGTCGAGTTGTGACATTGTGTCACAAGAGTGACGTCCCTTCATATTCCCACCGGCAGACGAAAGGGTGGGGCAGTTCACTTGCAACTGCATGGACTAAACAAAACTGATTTAAAATTTGAAGAAATACATTTTACTTCCGAATTATTTGAACTCCTTGATATGGAAGGTGAAGATATGGATATTCTCTATAGTCAATATATAGAATTTGATCCGCCGACTCTTGTGATGCAACTCGGGAATACCGTATTAATTGGATTTTCGAATCGGACCAAAAAAGGTATCTTGCACAACTAGGCCCCATGTGGGACCTGTGTACCAAATTTCAGAAAAATCCATGAAATATTTCCTGAGAAAACGCGATAACAAGGTTTCATGGGGAAATCCAAGATGGCTGCCTGGTGGCCATATTGGATTTTCGAATCGGACCAGAAAAGTTTTCTTGCACAACTAGACCCCAAGGGGAACCTGTGTACCAACTAGACCCCGAGGGGAACCTATGTACCAAATCCAAGATGGCTGCCTGGTGGCCATATTGGATTTTCGAATCGGACCAGAAAAGTTTTCTTGCACAACTAGACCCCAAGGGGAACCTGTGTACCAAATTTGAAAAAGATCCATGCAGTAGTTCCTGAGAAATCGTGGTAACAAGGTTTCATGGGGAAATCCAAGATGGCTGCCTGGTGGCCATATTGGATTTTCGAATCGGACCAGAAAAGGTTTCTTGCACAACTAGACCCGAAAGGGAACCTGTGTACCAAATTTGAAAAAGATCCATGCAGTAGTTCCTGAGAAATCGCGGTAACAAGGTTTCATGGGGAAATCCAAGATGGCTGCCTGGTGGCCATATTGGATTTTCGAATCGGACCAGAAAAGGTTTCTTGCACAACTAGACCCCAAGGGGAACCTGTGTACCAAATTTGAAAAAGATCCATGCAGTAGTTCCTGAGAAATCGCGGTAACAAGATTTCATGGAGAAATCCAAGATGGCTGCCTGGTGGCCATATTGGATTTTCGAATCGGACCAGAAAAGGTTTCTTGCACAACTAGACCCCAAGGGGAACCTGTGTACCAAATTTGAAAAAGATCCATGCAGTAGTTCCTGAGAAATCGCGGTAACAAGGTTTCATGGGGAAATCCAAGATGGCTGCCTGGTGGCCATATTGGATTTTCGAATCGGACCAGAAAAGGTTTCTTGCACAACTAGACCCCAAGGGGAACCTGTGTACCAAATTTGAAAAAGATCCATGCAGTAGTTCCTGAGAAATCGCGGTAACAAGAATTGTTTACGGACGGACGGACGACGGACGAAAAGTGATTTGAACAGCCCACCATCTGATGATGGTGGGCTAAAAATATGAAGATTTTTACAATGAAACCTGTGTAAACCGGCCATGCCTATGACCAGATTATAGTATCAAGGTTCAAAAAAATTAAATTTAAATATTGGCCCCATGGATAATGTGCGTATTTAGAGGTTGGTCAGTTTATCCAGGTGTCAGTATTCACAGGTTTCAATGTACATGTCATCTTATGCAGTCCATAATCATTTTACAGCAATGTTATACACATGAAGTGGAGAGATGTACAAGCAATACATGAACATAGGGTAAATATAACAAAATATAATATCTAATAATGGTCTAATTAAATCACAGGAAGTGCACAATTTTTTTTATCTCAAAAACAAAAGTGATAATGTTGAAAAGAAACCAGGCAATAAAACAAGAAATTTTTCAATTATTTAGTTTCTTCTGAAGGACATATGGTATGATTTAGTGGGGTTTTGGCCCCCATGATGTGCGGTTGGAGTGCCAAAAATGAAATATTACCAAAGAAAGAAAATTTCCAGTTCTGTATCTTAGAAACTGCTATCTACTTGTATGCTCAGAGCACTGGGTCTTCAATTTTGAAGTGAATCAGAACCTTTTGCTCTATGTCAATGAAGTTAGTCGAGAACCAAAATCATCTTCAGACTTTTACAGAGCGAAAAAGGTCCTGTTTCACCTCAAATTGATGATTTTACTCAAATACACTACCTTGAGATGCTGTTATTCAAGAACCCGAAGACCCACTGCTCCATAAATAATCTGAGAAAACAACAGGGTAACTGACTTTCTAAGGTAATATTTCATTTTTGACTGTCCAACCACACCTCATGAGATCCAAAACCTTGCTCAAATGCACCACATCCTTTGAAGAGCAATCATCATGACCATATATGGATATCTATAGAAACTCAGTGCATCAAGGGATAGCTTCCAGTTTCAAAATAGTTGATTGGTCAATTCAAATTTTCAAAAAGAAATCGGGTTTTTTCATTGGCTTGTGGATAAACGTGATAAAGCTGGAATAATAGACTGGTTGTCTCTCCTGTACATGTATATCCAAACAGTAAACTGATAATGACCAGCATGCATTTCACTGGCGATACAGACTGAATATGAAATTCAAATTGTATTGTATTGTATTCCAGCAAGCTCATTGGTTATCACAGTTCAGGTCACCTTTCACTGGGCCATGATTGTTCATTCTCCAGATCTGTGGGTGATCATTCAGACCTGACAGAATGAGTCTAGATCCAGACAGAATGTTGGACTGATGATACCGGTCATAACTGGTCTACTGTATGGACATACAGGAGAGGTAACCAGTCCAGACTAGGACAGTTTGAATGGAATCATTTCTACATGTCAGTGTGACTTAACGTCACAGAACCTACGAAGTAGGGTAGGCATTAGGACTCCAACGTGTACTGAACTCTTGGAAATCTCCCCGCCCCAGTTGAAATCCTGCCTATATTAAGATGGGCACAGCCCAAGTCAGAATCACTAGTGATTTTCATCAAAAATCACCACAAATTTACATCAAAAGTAGGTCAGCTCAGAACTTGCTGGTAACAGTCCCTTCATGCACCTTCAGTCAAGAAATCAAGGTTCTAATGTCAACGGTATTCCTTATTTTGCCGAAAGGATTTGGATGGACCGACTCACTCACTGACTACCGGATAATTTGCAGATGGTAGCCTACTTCGTAGGAATAGCGGTCCATTTCTTAGGTTGGCTGATCAGCGTTTAACCTAAAATCTGGGTGATTGAATACCGGGTATCACATGATTGATTAGGCTCTCATAGGATGGACTGTCAAATTTGAGGTAAGTAATACAGTGCTCCTCTTAACTGTAATGCAGTAAAAAATACATGTAACAGTCTAATTAAGATAATCAACAATAATCCAGTAAAAACAGACTAAATTGTACCTTGTGTGTCTATATATATTTTTATATACATATTTAATTATGGAACCAAAATAATACTGGACAGATATCTGGAAAATAGGATAACCATACTATCTTGGTACACTCAGTGTACTATTTAATATGCATCAATTCTGGGAATGTATTTACACTACATATATCTATACATAAACATTATTCAAAAAGATATAGATCTACACAGATATTATATGTAACAACAATAATCGTTTTATTACCCTTCAACAAAACAGTTCAGCTAAGCTGATCGTCAACCGGACTGAGCACATCCATACACAGATACATATGTCACAATCTTACATCTGGTTTTACAGTGTGGAAGAAAAGCCTGTCGGCATGCGGATGAAAACCCACAACAAGGGCCTGGGACCAGAAACTCAAACTCGGATATACACACGCCTTGTAAACATAGTAACTTGGGCACATCTATACGACTATAATTGGGTAACTGTGCCCCCCACCCTCCTCCACCCCCAGTCCATCCCAATTTTTTTTTTTTTTTAATTGAATTTATTCATCAATATTGAAACATTGCACATGTACATCAATGGCATTCAAAATTAAAGAGTCATAAATAAATATTCTTAAATTTTGCTGATTATATATAATTTGGCGGGAATAAACCTCAAGGGGCTTGTTCTGTCCAAAGTACACGTAAAACCTATTCCAACATTCACAAAACCCTTCCCCCTTCCAATCACTTCCTCCCTAAACAAATATTTATCAGAGAATGATAGCATGATATATCACAATGACCATGATGACAGCACCAGTGAATGCTACACAGTCGAGGATGATATCATGTCTATATGTATATATATCAGTTTATCATCTGTCTGTCATCTCCTAGTTTCCCTAAATCACAGTTTTGTGTAGAATTGTTCTTCTAGAAAAATTACAGAGCTCCGTGCCAGGTGCAGTCCCACAGGTCAGCATCAAGGTCAGATAGCGCAGCATCAAGGTCAAACCAATCGGCTTGTCATAAGGGTTGAAACAAATCCGCACTGAGCAGCTTAGCATCAAGGTCAAAGAATACTGCACCAAAAAGCTTATAACTCAGGAACTAAACAGTTCAGCATCAGTTTGAATCATCATCAGATAGCTTAATACAGTGATGGTGCAGAGAAAAACGTGGTATAAACCATATAACATCTACGATGGTCGGATGAAAATGCTGTGGTGATCTGGAGTTGTGCCTCTGTGGTGATCCAGAGAAAACCTCTGAGGTGGTCCAGAAACAAATCTTTGTGACAATCCAGAGAAAACCTTGTGATGGTCCAGAGAAAACCTTTGTGGTGATTCAGAGATGGTAGCGAAAATCAGTTGAGAAACAGCCTCTGTCTTAGCCTGATGTTTGTGAAGTTCATATGATATCTGTAGTACAGAGACGCCCTGTAATGTGTCCTTGTGAAGTTCATTTGGTGGCCCGAAGTAAAGTTACAGTTGTTATCCTTTGAAGTTCACATGCTGGCTATATAATGATGTACATCAGTGTTTCACCAAGTCACTTTTTTGTGTAAACCTACAACTCAGCATCATGTAATGCAAGGTCAGATAGCTTAGCACCAAGATCAAACAGCTCAGCCCCAAAGTCGGACAGGTCAGCATTAAGGTCAGATAGCTCAGCACCAAGGCTGAACCACTCTGAGTAACAAGGTTAAACAGCTCAGCACCATGGTCAAACAGGTCAGCATTAAGGTTAGACAGCTCAGCACCAAGGTTGAACCACTCAGCATCAAGGTCAAACAGATCAGTAACAAGGTCAAACAGCTCAGCACTAAGGTCGAACAGGTCAGCATCAAGGTCGATATCTTAGCACTAAAGTTGAACCAGTCAGCATCAAGGTCAAACAGATCATTAACAAAGTCAAACAGCTCAGCACCATGGTCGAACAGGTCAGCATCAATGTCAGATAGGTTAACACCAAGGCCAAATGGCTTAAGCAGCATAGAGGTTTATATCACCAAGGCCAAATGGCTTAAGCAACATCAAAGTTTAGCACCAAGGTCAAACAGCTCAGCGTCAATAGCCAAGCAGCCAGGTCAAACAGCTCAACATCAAGGTCCAGAGAAAACCACTACAGTTGTCCAGAGCAAACATCTATGGTGGTCAAGAATGAACTTCAGCAGTGATACAAGTTGTGACCCTCTGATGTTCACTTGGTAGTTAATAAGAAGCTTACAATTGCGACCCATAGTCGTGACCCTATCAAGTTCACATGGTGGACAATAAGAAACCTTGCGCTATATGATTGTTGTTTGACTGTCTCTCCTGACCATCTCAAAGTACCCACAAAACACATTCATATATTGATGTGGATGAGTTTATATTTCTGTGCTTCAGAAAAGATAGTTGACGGGTCCAAGAATGCTGGTCTGGAAGAGCAGGAGTATTATGAAGGAGGCAATCACCATGAACGCGATGAGGTAGGAGGGCAGGATGGGGATGTGAAACAACTTTGCCTACAAAGAGAAAATGCAAAAATAGTCCAATGGGTCCCAATACCCCTCGTCTACACTCAGCACACATGCATTGCATAAGATTATATTCAGAACTTTGACAAATAGGTCAACAAAAATGTGATCTAGCAAGGTGCCTGTAGTTATCTCTTGTAAGAATACAGGATGTTGGGCCATATCAAACATTGATTGATGGGAAAAATTTTGTGCGGAGATTCTGTTGGAGCAATATCGAATTCCTAGCTTTAAATATACTCTTCTATATATACTCTTCATACTGCAATCAAGAAACTTGATCTTGGAATAATATATCAAGGTCAGTCATCTTCAACAGATTTCTGGTCTATTCTCACTTAATTGCATGTGAAACATGAATTCATAGATCTTAGACTTATCTTCTAGAATTTTACCTTTAGAAAATAGGTCAAGGTCAGTCATATTCAATGGACTTCAGGTCCATCATCAGTTACACATGTGGTATAAATTTGGACAATGTGGCTATAATCTTTCATGAAATATCAAACTAAATAGAATCTGACCTGGACAAAATAGGTCAAGGTCAGTGCTCTTCAATACACTTCTGGACCATTGCCAGATGTATACACAGTATTAATCCGGAAAGCCTAGCTATATTTCTTTGTGTTATATCATAATGAACAATATATGACCTTGAAAAAAAAGAGGGCAACATCAGTTATTCTGGGATAGGCAATCTAGTCAATCACCAGTTGCATATGTAATATGAACTTGGAGACCCTAGCTTTAATTCTTCAAAAAATATTGCAAATACTAGAACTTGACCTTGATAAAATAGATCACTTTCATTAGGCTTCCGATCCATCACCAGCTGCATACATGGTATGATTTTAAAATGCCTAGCAATAATCATTCTTCAGAGATCATGTCCACAAGAAAGATGGACAGACAGACAGACAGACAGAGGATGCCAATACCTTCAGGGCAAAATTGAACTAGTAGTGGTGACATGGCAAGATTGCCAACGTTTGGGCGCATTAAAACATGACGTAGTACGCTTTGTAAAAAGATTCAAATTCCTTAAGTGACCTTGGTTTGACCTTTTCACCTCGCAATTAATAGGGTTCTCTGTCCCATGGGTAAGGTATAGCCAAAGTTAATTAGTACCAATTAAACCTGAAACCGAAGATATGGCACAGACAATAACAGTTTACAGACAGATGGATGGATGGCAGACAGTAAAATAATAGGCTTCTGCAATTTTCCACTTTATCAACATTTTTTGGCCTATGTGACAATATACAATTACAGTCTTTCGATGAGGTCAATATGGGGTTTTGTGGACCTGAGAAAACAATATTCACAGAGGCTGAAAAGACTATAATTGTTTTATTGTACATGTATGACCCGGATGTCTCATAACATTTTTCGTTAAGTTGGCGGTAGCAGCTAGAATATACACAATAAACATTTTGCATTGCTTTCCAAGATCTGCAGCCATACTGTAAACCGATGGTCAATCCAACGGCTATTTTCATTATCTGCGAAGATGCACATGTCATGCCGAGTCAATATCACATTTAAATTTAGCGACAGCCATGTGATGGTGAAATGTCCAATGGAGAAACAGTAACACACACAGTCATATAATAACGACCTTTGATTTTTGAACTCAAAATAGATATGGTTCTTCTTTGACCCAGGGGCAATATATACCCAGTCCTGAGTCAATTCATAACATAAAACTGGAGGTTTCCTCACGTGAGCTTGACCTTTGACCATTTGACCTCAAAATAACTAGGGTTCTTCATTGTCCCATGGAAAAGTTTGACACCACTCCATGACCAGGAACTGGGGATATCTTACAGCTCACAAAAGTTAACAGACTCACAGAAATCATGCTCACAATACATGACCTTACCTATCAACAGGCATAAAAAATCTGCTGAAGGTTGGTGCATTCTTTTAAAAGGGGGAAAAATGTTACTTTTATCCACCGGAAATTCCTTTTAGTGTACAATAAATGGTTGTTTTTCATCCTTTTGCAAGATAAATGATGCAGAGATCACATCACATTTATGTCTGGTGCACTAAATGGGCAGAATTGCACTTCTTCATTGATATGATTCTCATCCCTTTGTCATTCTCAGACATGCAGATATTTGTGAATCATTGCAAAAGCGCCGAAAAAGCATTTTGATAATCTGACATGGGTGGAACAATCTAACTCATGGTAGGAGGGAGAGTAATAAATTAGCATTATTTTCATGGTATAACCTTACACGTAAACTCGTGTTGGAGACAAACAGCAGGAAGGAATCGAGGTCCAGCTGGGAGCTATTCTTATAACCAAACACACGCGCCTCCAGGGACAACTTCTTGAACCGTCTACAAATTGAGTTTGTTCTGGCTGCCTGGAGTTGAAACAAAAACACAGAATTAATTTCAAACATTTCAATTCAATTTTTAATTTCAATCTCAATATTAATTCGGACAAGGAAACTAAAAATTTTCAGCAACGATCAGAAATCAGGAGCTCTGTATATGGATTCTCCTACTGTCAGAGTTTCTAACCTCCTAAATGTCGGTCGATCACAATCTGACTGCACTTTGAAGGAAAATGCAGCGCACATGTCTGTAGCAAATTTGATCGACACAGGGAGCATGTGTCTGTACACGAGAGAGATGGGAAATGCATTCAGCGTATCTTGTGAAAGAATTAGTTTTATGCCAAATTATTACACACGAACACATGATACAGCTGTTCAGCTGTCTCATGTCGAGTCCACTCCACAAATATACTAATGGACAATGCTGATTGACCGAGAGCCAGGTGCACAAAAGCTGCACACCCAGTGCAATGAAAGAGTATATCGGACCGCATGAGGATCAGGGGTTATTCTAGCCCAAAATTGTTCACAAACTCAATTTCAAAATTTTGAAAACTCAATTTTTTTGCGCGCGTTCTACAAAACTCAATTTTTTCAACTTTTTCATCGCACCAAGTACAGAACTGAGGTTGGTCATATGTTTACGAGAACAGAAACACCGTAGACGCTACTTTAGAGATCGACAAATACTGACAACCCTATTTACATGAATTATATCTGTCTATGTAACATTGGTAAAATAACCCAGTGTTACGTGATAACCCGTTGGCCGAAACCGTGGCAGGGTACCGTGTATTGTCCAACAATTGAAGGCGACAGTAGCGCGTCGTGTCTTCTTAGAGCAACAACAGCATATTGAACTGCTGTTGCGTTGTCGATCAAGATATAAACATCAGCCTAAAATATTCGGCCGTCGACTTGTTACATGCATGTTTTGTACACTCCGGTTCAACCACACCAAACCACAGTACGGCTGTTGTCAGTTAATAGGTTGTTTAGCTTGACCTTCTCATAATAAAACATACGTGGTAGAAGCTATAATTATTAATTATTGAAACTAAATTTTCTACCGTTGACAGAGAAGAATGTGATCGAATATATAACCTGACAAAATTCCTATTTTACAGATTTATACACTCTGAAATCTCTCATAAAGATCTCCAGAAAAAACCATTTACGAAATAATTATTCTCTAAAGAGACATTTTAAGTTTGCTTTAATTTAATTGAAACATTACGTAAATAATTATGGTAGACAGTAAAACTCAAAAGCGCACACATTCTGAAATCCAGGGAAACAACTCTTACTTGTGACCACTATTTAAGATAACTGCAGAATTTATTACCCGAATTTTCAACGTCAGGAGTCCCCTCTTATTCAAATCTTCTTTTATTTCTTTTATAATGACTGAAGATAGGGATTCTCTGTCCAGGGCAACGACTTTTGTATGTCCATCGTCCTTAAGCTGTACGAGTATTTCGTTGACGTGCAGGTCGACAGCCTGTGTTGTCGTTGTCGTCGCTGTCGGGAGTGAAGATGTGAAGTGCTCGACCACTTCGCCCAAAAGCGTATCATTAGAGAAATGAATGGTTAAATTCGGCACAATGTGCCGACTGGTTGATGAGGAAACAATTGACCCGTTAACTAAAACAATAATGGCTTTGGTACGCGACCATCAAAACTGCCGGAGTTAAAACTTTACTGCTGTGTGTTTGACACGAGGGAATCCTCGCTCATGCCGGGAAAAGGACTGTGCCTCGTTTTGAAATCAGGCCAGGGGTTCCCCCAAGAATGTGGACCAAAATGGCGGCTTTTGAGTGGCCTTCGCGCTGTGACGGCATGCGATCCAACACCTCATTCGTTTTACTTGGATTTGCTTACTTATTTTTTTACAGCAAAAAATTACTGATAATTAATATACATGCGGCATTATTCATCTCCTAACTATTGATGTGGGCGGGTCACGCGAGACAACATATCAACTGACAACTCAAAAAAAAAATTCGTGTGCGCTTCGTTTTTTTTTTTATCAAAACTCAATTTGAAATTTTCTGCAAAACTCAATATTTTTCTTTTTTCATCATGGTTACCACGATGAACAAACGGCTAGAAAACCCCCTGGAGGTATACATGCTGATACCATGAGAATATACACATGATGGAAACATGTAGATGAGGTCATATAACAAACAAGGAAAATGTGAATATGATTTAACGTAGCTTTCAACACTACTTCAGTCATATTACGACGTTTGGTTCCTATTCCTTTTCACACCTGGAAACCACACGGGTAGGGTCCTATTCCTTTAACACCTGGGACTCCACAGGTGGGGTCCTATTCTTTTTCACACGGGTGGCCCAGTTAGTCGGCTCTTGTGACAAGCTCTCTGAAGAGCTTGGGCTTATTCTTACCATGACCTGGAGTGTGAACGACAACACCCCATGTCAATCCCCGGGAGCCCCACGGGGACTCTCTCATTAAAGTTGGATAATGAGGCAAGGCTATCAACAGTATTTTCAATCACCCTCAAACCCATTTTATTTCCGGCGGCCATGCCGCCGGATTTCTGAATTCGCTAAACATGGGAGCCGCCATCTTGATATTGGACGAGTAACAGGTGTTTTCTCGAGCCATACTTTCACAGACGTGCCGTTGAGTGATCCAGCTAGTTTTAGATCGTAAAACGACAGGATTGTATCACCCGTTCGTGGTTAACAAATTAATATTAATTCTGTTATAATGAATTCATCGAATAAATGTTCTTTAGTACTATTTTATTATGGCTGAGAGACCAAATCGATGACCATACATGATGAAGTTATTCACCTGTACCATGTGTACGTCTGCAGCAAAATGTTTGAGATTGAACTGCGAGTTACTAAAAACTTGAAACAGTAAAACACGCGGATCGGATTGTTGTGTAGAGAAAGTCGATCTAGGCTTAATTCACAATGACACACATCAATAAAGAAATAGTGGCTTGATGATGGGTCCCGTATAATGCCACAGCGCGATCTCTTACATCAGGCTATATGAAATGACTTAATACGTCAACCAGAGAACATTACTTTCAAAGTCCTAGTTTGACATTTTGCATTTTGCATTTTGCCAGCAAGCACTTAACTTCCGGCTAACCCCACACTTTCCAGATGGGTTCTTGCGCGAACTACATTAGTCAAACCTTTAAGGAAAACAAACAAATCGACGTTTTTTTTTACCATAATGTGCATCGTGACCTGTATTCACCAGTTGCACATGTAATCGGCTTGTAATACGCAGATTATAAGCTACAAACGTTTCCGCCGGCATTGATGCATCTGCATCAATAAGTTTTCTTGTATTCTTTGCATTGCAAAATATTCATTTTAGCATTCAACGCAATAAGCAAACTGTGACTACAAATGCCCAGATATGAGTTATCTCCCTTTAGTGTGATCACATAACATAGTTAATTCCCTTGATGTGATTAGCTGCAGAGTTATCTCCCATATACCAAGAAAGCAGTTGTCAGACTTTAGTTCCAAATCTTGCAATACAATAATTGGTGAATAATTCACTTAAGGATGTCCGCTGGTGGTTTTTGACTTTGGCAGCCATTTCGCCGGTTTTTCGATTGGGTTATCTCCCTTCCCTAGGTTAAGAGATGGGGATTTCCTTCAGAAGCCTTCTAGCCGAGAATTTTGCATACCAACATCCATCCAATTTGCTAAATTTTGATAGACATTGTGATTATCTGCAAACAGTTCGAATATAAGAAAAAGTTAAATACTATTTATATGAATTTTTCATGAATATGCTTCAAAACTAGGGCTATTCCCTATGCTGTCTGGGTTATCAAATTGAGCATGGGTCAGTCCACTTAACGTTGCCTACAGCTAAAAAATGCACACCAACCTATATTTTTTTCTTTGTTTTTCCTCATATTACACAATTATGAATGCAACAACACACATTATTTAAAAATTTAATTACTTTGATTTACCACCAGCGGACATCCTTAAATTGGTTAAAAATAACCCACTTAAGCCTTTCCTACCTGAACAAGTGGAAAAAACAACATGACGAACCATATAACGGGGAATATACTTCTGTACAGCCAGACTTTGGTCGAGTTGTTCTCATTCAAAACAAGAATACTACAACCTGAAAAACAAGGATGATAATGTGAAATGTGAAGGAGAATAAATAAAACTTTGCTGCTATATTCAATGAATACAATTTGATTGAGTATAATTGTCTTATTCTCAGAGGTAAACTAGTGGTGTGTTCTTAAAAGCAAATGGACATTTTACGTATTTTTTCAAATTTCCAAGAAAAACCTAAATTATTTTATTTCTTCTTACAACAAAATTAAATTTATTTCAATTACAACAGTCATTATTTGCTTTATTTTGTTGCTTGCAAGTTAATTTTTTTCCCAGCTTTTATCACACAAAAAAGTTGCATTTATACTGCCCAATAATCTGCCATATTTCTCACATCACAGCAGCCAAAAGCAATGTGACACACCCATATGATACAAAACCTGTATCACACCCTTACATTTTCCCCAAGTTTTTATATTCTGTTTCGACATTCATATGCTAAAGGTATTGTGATGTGAGGAACAAATCATCATGCTCATAGTCATTATACTTATCACACTCATTTGATAAGGGTGAGTGAGTGAGCAAGGCTTTATATTACATGTTGTTCACACCTTTTAAGGGTGTGCCCAAATTAAATTATAATATGCCCAAATTATATGAAGTTTGGGGAGAGGAAGAATTCTAAAAATGTAAAAAAGTATTCAACAGGAAATTAATAACTGCTTACCTTTTTAACTTTTTCAGCAATTTGCATCCTGTTATTAATCCATCATACATGTATTTTTGATTTGGGCACATTAGCGTAATCTAATAGAGGGTGTGCCCAAATTAGCGTAATATAAAGCCCTGGAGTGAGTGAATATGATTTAACGTCGCTTTCAACTATATTTCAGTCATAAAACTTACTTATGCTCATTTCATATGGGTTTTATCTAACTCATGTGATAAATAGCAGATATATGACCACTCAGTGATAATCTATATATATATATATATATATATATATGCTTACCTATAACTGTTAATTCTGCAAATATCACTGTGACAAGGGAAGTCATCCTGGCAATTGGACCATTAAGTTGACTCAAGTTTTGTCGTAATCTAAATATTTCCTGAAAGTAATCAGGACATGAATTTACTTACAAAAAAACAGAGAGAGTCACAATTTCCAACAAAGCATTTTGCAAAAAAAGTGGCAACACATTGAATAGATGCCTATGAATCATTGTGGGAGGATTTTTAATCCTGATTAAATACCTTCATAGCTGTCCTCAGATCTATGGATTTCTCCTGCAGTCGTAGTGTGATGCCTTTGACATAGAATACGATCATCTCACACTGTGTGATATAGTTGATAACCACGGCCAAGTTGACCGAGTTTAGCACTAGAATTCCCAGCAATTCCACACCAAACAGGACCCAACGCCACAAATTCCTGTAAGGCAACAAGCTAAAATCATGCATGGTGAGTGATAATAGCCTGATAAGAAGATGGAGGGTGGACTGAAGGCACAATAAAACCCAAGCAGTTCATGTCCCCAACCATCGATACCATAGACAGTATGGCAATATGAAAGGTTGTATTTAAAATTGTGCATTGAATGATGGAAATTTTGTTTAGATACTGGGGTAAAACATTTGTTATATTATCTGAGAATTGGAAATAAATTATTTGACAGTTTACAGTTTTGATGAAGAAATGGATTTGTTCTGAAATACGTGATTGTTTTAGTAGATATCTTGAGCTAAATTTTGGTATGGGACACATCCCCAATTTATCTACTGACCTGAATAAAATCGATTTTTGAACGATTTCCTGATTTTGGAGTTACAGTGACCTTGACATTTGACCTAAATGTTGGCACATGACAAATCTTCTTCCCTTAATGTATTTACGGACACAAAAAAATCGTGACTATTAATAATTTCCTGATATTGGGGCCAGTGTCATTGACCTCCATTTTGGTATGTGACACATTGTCTCCCCCTTATGTATCAAGTGACACAAAAAAATTGAGATTTTTAATGATTTGATGATTTTTGGGTCTCAGTGACCTTGACCTTTGACCTTGACGTCAATTTTGGTATGTGACACGTTGTCTACCCCTAATGTATCCACTAATTGAAAATTAGTAGATTTTTTAAGTTTTAGGCCACAGTGACCTTTGACCTCGACCTCAATTTTGATATGCGACTCACAAAAATTTGCAACTGTGGACAGAAAACTGTCCTAGATATAGACCGGACAGGAACGATTCAATGATTTTCTCATTTTCAGGCCAGTATCCTTTGACCTCTGACCTCAACCTCCATGTTGGTATGCGACACATCATCCCCCCCTAGGGTATCCTCTCACAGAAAATTGAAACTGTATCTATACAAAACTGTCCCAGATATAAACCAGACAGGAAATGATGGATGGATGGACGGAAACCGCCATCACATACTACATCTGCTCTTGGGTGGGCATTTAAAAATTGATGACAGAAAACATGTAAAAGAGGAATATACATATAGCATGTCTTCAACAGCAGGGAAAAAGCCAACTATTTGAAAAATCAATAATTAAAAAAAGTTTTAAGAAATGTCATCAGGCATAAAGTCCTAAAACTCCATAGCGAGTAGGTGGGCAACTACATAACCTACGTCAGCTAAAATACCCAAATACAAAGTATAATTCTTGGCAAATTTAGATAATATACAAGATTTATAATTTTGATTAAAATGATACAAAAAGTAATGCTGTGTGCGTGGTAGCATCACACAAAAAATTTAGTGAAGAAAGAGACGGCTGCTCTTTCACGTAAAGTTCTATTTTTTAGGCCTTTATATTGCTGAAAGCCACTCATCTACCCATTGTTGTACCGAGACAGGCTATTGTTGTCATTTGCCTCTTGAATCTTGCATGAAGATTGGATCAGAAAGACTGCTTTCTGAAAGTCTGATTTGTTTGAATATTTAAAAAAAAACAATGATGTGGAGGGAATAGCTTTTTCCCTCCTGCTCAAAGATCCGATAAAAGTTCAATGCTAAGGTTAGCCTGGTATTCATATTAGCTCACTTGTACTCACCCTATTTTCTGGAAGAATGCCAGTTCAGGGAAATTGAATGACCATATATATAACCCCTGCAGTCCAATGGTTGATAATATCCATAAGGCCCCACAGATTAGGAAAAATCTGAAAAATTAATTTACCTTGTTAGGATATCAGTTTAACATTTATCTGATTTATTCACAAGCCAAACTAATATCACTTTCCCAATGGCATCATATCTTATATCAATAGAATATCTGAACAGAGGGTGTGCATACCCTACATCCACTAGAGTCTTGTGAGCCTTCAACCCTGCCTCAATACATTGATTGTAGATTTCCACAAAGTTGGCGACAGTTTAACCCTGTTCAAACCTTCTTCATACTGATGGGAGAGCTATACACAGGAATGCAAGAAACCTAAGTCAGCAGAATAGTTTCTGGGCTCTGCCATCCAAGGGCAGTTCATGTCCTCATCTGCATATGCAAAATTGTCACATTGGTCGGCAGTTTATCACGAATTATGAAAATTCAGATGGTACCGGTACGTTATTTCATGGAAATACAGGCAAAATATAAATCCTATGGACTTCAGGGAGATATAAGGACTGCCATCCTTTACAAGCATTACAGAGAAGATGTTCTTCTCACAAAGAAGTTCAAAGTTAAGTTTTGTCATGCTTATTGCAGTCTTGAGGACATGAGAGAATGAGTAAAACGTCGCTATCAACAACTTTTCAGTTATATGTGACAGACCAGCCCCAATGTTGCTGACTCACCAAAGCACTATTTCATCCAATTATATTTGGTTGCAGAAGCTTATTCTTTAATTTGTACTCCCCATACCCAGAAAATCGACACCTGGGTCAGTGGTTTAGAGGCTATATTAGGAGTTTTGAATATCTCCCATTTGTCACCCAGGCTTGGTAATTTGGCACATGGTAATTTGCATCACAGAGTGATTAAATGCTTGACCAGACATTTTACTAGTTCTTTGAATAACACACTGAAACCTGTGCCAATGAAGAATACAACAGCTGACATATTGGAGAATCCTGCTCGCTTTCATTCTGAATGTGGGGGTCACAAGTTAAGGACTTACCAGTTCTTTAAATCATGTTTTCAACCAAAAGCTTATCTTAGTGATGTAAGAAATAGTATCGACATGAATTAACCTGGTTCAGAATAAGTGCTCACAAGTTGAATGTATAAAGAGATCGATACAATAAGACACCAGTCTCTAGTAGAACATGCTCTTTTTGTCTTTCTGACATTGAAGATGAGTTCCATGTCCTCTTGAAGTGCTCATCCAATACAGTTGAGCGTGATCAGTTATTTAGTGTTGGGCATAAAGTGTCAAAAAATTTTGATCAACAGTCAGAGTCAGCTAAATTTGTCTGGTTACTAAGTAATGAAGCACTAAAAATCTGCAAAGCTTTGGCAGAATTTGTGTACAAATCTATCCAGTATAGATCAGATAACTCTGGGTCACATAACACTCAGGTATACCATACAGGATCTCAAGTAGGTTGCAATAATGAACTTACGGTACCGTATTATTATAAATACTCAGTCATACAAAAGGTACCGTACTACTATTAACTCTTAATAAGATTTAACTCTTAGAGCACGGGTGTTGGATGTGACATCTGGGGTGGTGGGAGGGGGGAAAGGCATTTGGAGAGTGTTGTTTCGCCACTTTTGGGTGTTGGATGCAACAGCTTATTAATGTTGCATATAACACTTAGGGGTGGTGAATGCGGCACTTTCTGGGTGCTTTCCCTTCTCCAGTACTCTGAATGTTGGATCTGGCATTTGTGTGTTGAGAGTGTACGGTAGCTAGTAAATGTGCATGTCAGGAAGGAATAGAATCTAATGTATATGTGAAGAGGAGGGTAATCATACAAATCGGGCTAATTACATATATGGATTTGACTTGGGGAGGGGATTGATTGTAATTGTATTTTGATTGTCTGCCTCCAGTGGGCGCTTTAATCAGCAATAAACTTTCTTGTTCTTGTTCTATTATCCTGACACTGGGCCAACCTTTCCTTGATCTATCCTCTTCATGCTGAGCGTCGAGCAAAGAAGCAGCAAGTTTCATTTATTAAGTATGACTCAGCCCGAAATTGATCCTAGGACCTCTCGCTTGCGAGGCGGACCAGTTATCTAACATTCCAGGACCAGTTATCTAACATTCCAGTCATGTAACATTTCAGATGACCCCAGTTTTGCAATATATTACAGGTAGTAATAGCAATTGAAATTCATACCTTAGTTTTCTAATGACCTTTTGTTGGGATGCAACTCTTCCCTGTAATGGAGTAGCTTGCAAAAAAACCTACCGCAAAGTAATAATAAAAAACAAACAAATAGTTATGATACACTGTCACTTAATCAACTGTACATTTAGCACTTTGACAAAATGAAAATCAAGTGGTCGTCGAGAGTTTACCTCAACTTGAGATTTCTACCAGTTTTCAATGTGCTTAAGGAAGTTGCAGACAATTTGAAACTAAAATATCATTTTTTCTTATATTTTGGCAAGAGGTCGAGAAAAGCTTCAACATTTAAAATAAAGGATAAAATTCAGGGCTTAATTTTACATAATCTAGGAATTTATATGGTGTACTATCATGGCTTAGCCCTTTTACTCAAATATATGGGATTAGATAGGAATTCTATGAAAAATGAACTTCTATTTTCATTGAAAAAGCTAATATTTTCTAAGAAGATAAAATGTCATTTTCTCCAAAATGCCCTAATAGTTTCCTGAAACAATGCGGAATCAGAAAATCTAATAAAAATGAGGTGTCACCAGGCTTCTCTTCAAGACAGTAGGATGTCAACATGAAAAAAACATGGTCATGAGGCCAATTTACCCTGATTTCGACAAGTCAGTTTGCCATGGTTACTTCGCCGAGATTGTATTGCATCAAAATTTGCGAAACACAGTATCTAATTCAAAATTCCTTTCACAACTGTTCTTTTCGACGATTATATTTTCCTTTTTCATTAAATTTCTTTTAAATATCGCTATTTTGGTAGATGCACAGAAACATGCGCTGTAGACATAAAATTGGATTTATCTGGAACTTCCTTAACTCAGTGGAAGAGTAGGTTGTCTGTTTTTGTGGCTAAACTAGAGCTACATGTACGAAATAAAAGGGAAAATATGTATATGTGAATATGAAATGTACTAGACTGAATATAAATTTAACTCCAGTGAATATAATGTAATTTATGTTGTTGAATATAAAATTTACTTCATTGAATATAAAATTTACATACATGTAGGAACATGTAAGTAGCAACTTTACTAGGTGAATATAAAATTTACTACAGTGAATATAAAATTTACTACAGCGAATATCAAACTTGCTACAGTGAATTTCAAATTCACTACAGTGAATATCAAATTTATTTAGATAAATATCTAATATATTCAGGTGAATATTAACATATAAATATAATATATATTTCACCTACTCGTTCCATAATGGCGTACAGCTGTTCATTGTCCTGAACCCTGAAGTAGTAGAAGCCGAGAATATAGGCCATAAGATGGAGAAAGTTAGGTATGACGTACGTCGTTATGATGTGTTCACAAGCATCCTGCCGATACGGATTGGGTGTGGAGTTGGACGGCATGGGATACGACGGGAAGATGTTGTCAGGAAATATGTCAGTCGAACCATTGGAGGATCCGTTTGATGAGGGTGTTGTAATGGGTTTCAAGGTGGTCAAAAGGGGTATAACCTGCAAAGATATTCAACCAGTGAAAACTTGACATGTGCTAGATGGTTAACATAGTTAAGGACACAATCAATCAGTTCAGTCTTTCAGGTAAGCTTCTATTGTTCCGGATAAAATTGAATACATGTACATGTAGCCTCCCATTTTTTGATGGTAAGATAATATTCAATCACAGCAAGTCAAATTTCCCACCATAAAATCTGGGTGTGATCAAGTTTATTACAACAGGAAGTTGACAAAATGGTTCAAAATAAAAATTTCTTTGTTATTTCAATGATTTTAGTGGGTGGTCAAATTTAATAGAACCACCAATTGAATTTTGTCCCCAAAATTCGGGGTAATTGGATAGGGGGATTGAATTATTAGAGAGATTACAATACTCAGACAGACTATTGTTCTCCAGACTTACAAGAAAGATGGACTATCAATTCATTTAAGTACCAAGAGTATCTCCAAGTTGACTCCAATATGGAACATTCAAAGGCATGTGGTAATCCCTCTAATATTTTATTTTCTGCACAGTTGCATATTCATCATCGATACCAGATCACTGTGCCGGAGAAAATATGACTGCAGCTGGCATGTCAGTCATTTCAGCTGGCGAGTTAGTCATTTTGGCTGGCCAGTCAGTCGTTTTGGCTGGCGAGGCAGTCATTTCAGCTGGCAAATCAGTCATTTCAATATATAGTGCACTTTTCATCAATACTGTGATTCAGGGGTCGAAATTCACACATGTCTACTGACAGGTATTTTTGAAAAGTGACAGGTAGAGAAATAAAGTGCCTGCCTTCAGTGATATTTAGTCAATAACTTTTTTTTGGGTTCAAAATATCTTTGACAAAATTCATTACAAATAGCTGCTAATTAATAGTGCCTGGAAACAAGGTGTCATTAATTTATTTGTACATGTATCTTGCAACATGAAGCTTTGTCATTAATCTTGAATTACAAGTACTTGACAATTTCAACAATTGCATGTTCAGGTAATTCTTGAAAGTGACAGGTAAACCTTTTGGTCACCTGTCTCATAGGACAGGTAAATTATTTTGAATATTTCGACCCCTGGTGATGTCATCATATCAGCACCAGTGAAAGAGTCCACTTTTTTGTTCGATATCTCCAGTTCCAGGTCATCATCTTCATTTTATCAAGCCAATTTCTACGTTCCCACTTCGAAATTCCCTTGATATATCTGGCCTCCTCCAATGTTCAAAGAATTTATAAATAGACACGAGACGTCACTGACCTCGAAATCATTTGAAATCCGAAATGGGTCGCACAAGAGCGTTATTGATTGGCTGACCTATATAGTGGGCTAATACAAACACCACATTATGAGGAAGGACGTCGCAAATAGAGGATGATGTCACCTACTCACAATCGACTTGTATATTCTGATTGGTTCATCTCTCCTTCGCAAGTGAAATCAACACGTTGAACACTGAAGAGGGTCAGATAAATCAAGGCAGGTTCAAAGTGTGAACGTAGAAATTGGCTGGATAAAATGAAGATGCAGGTCATGGACTGGAACCAAACTTGGGTATACATGTACCTTACCCATGGGACAAAGAGGAACCTTATTCATTTTGAGGTTAAACAGTTATGGTTGAGGTCACTGTGGCAGAGAATCAGTAAATCATTGAAAATTGTTATGTTTATATTGTAAGTACATGTGATGGAGAAGAAAAAATTGTTATGTTTATATTGTAAGTACATGTGATGGAGAAGAAGAAAATTGTTATGTTTATATTGTAAGTAAATGTGATGGAGAAGAAGAAAATTGTTATGTTTATATTGTAAGTAAATGTGATGGAGAAGAACAAAATTGTTATGTTTATATTGTAAGTACATGTGACGGAGAAGAAGAAAATTGTTATGTTTATATACAGATACATGTATACCAGGCTTCGGGGGTGTCCCGGTCAAGACCATAGAAAATTTCCCGAGCGTTAGCGAGGGAAATTTGCCATGGTCGAGACCGGGATATATCGCAAATACACCCCCGAAGCCTGGTATATCTATATAATTACACCGCATATCCTAAAGGACTGGCGTATAACAAGGAAGCTGCTTTTGCTGTAATAGTCACCATTATGTCGGCGTAAATTCACGTAGAATTCTTTGAGTAGCACACTAAGTTCGTTTGCCGGGAGAATTTCAAAGTCTATGGCTCTGCCTTTTGCTGTACAGTAGTCCTTCAATAGTTTCACAGCAAATTTAGTCGACTTTTCTGTGTTTCTAGGATTATTGATACTCAGAAACGAGTCGATCTCATCGCCAATAAACGCTCCAAATCTGTCGCCCGTGGGCGCTGCCATGTTTGTTTACAAACAAGACATCAGGGGAGATAATTCGGCGGCGGGATAATTCGGCAAATACTTTTAGGCAAATACCCCGCTGCCAAGGCAACGGAAGGCAAATTTCCCGCTGCCCCTGACAGTCGCGTGAGAATGACTTGTGGATGAGAATTTGCCGTAAATGCCCCGGCTAAGAACCAATCAAAACTCGTCTATCTTATATAAGGTGTAATTATATTGTAAGTACATGTGATGGAGAAGAAGAATACTATTGATTTTCACAAATATGCCAAGTTTGACTGAAGGGTATTTTCTGCATTGTCTGTCCATCTTGCTTATTAACATATCTCTTGAAGGATTATTGTCCTGCTTTTCAAATTCATATGCCACATGCAACTGGCGATGGGTCTGAAGCCTATTGAAGATGGCTGACCTTGACCTATTTTACCAAGGTCAAATTATAGTATTGGAGATATCTTTTGAAAGAGAATCTCTGGCCCTCCAAATTCATACTACATACACAACTGGTGATTGACAAGAAACCTTTCTAATTTGACTGACCTTGAGCTATCTTATCAAAGTAAAATTCTAGTTATTGCAATATCTCTCGAGATAAAGGTTAGGCTTTCCAAATTCACACTAAAGTACATATATTCACCTGGTGATATTTACAATATTTTAAGAAGGATCATAACTACATTCTAAAATTTGTTGCTTGATTTTTGGTTTCTGCAGTCAAAGATGTGCGCAGGCATGATGTATATTGAAACCAAGTCTCTTGTTACATGTATATCATCCACAGCAGCAAAAAAACCAAACACTTTTCTAACAATACTACTACTCACTATCTCACCAAAAAGTGTACCGGTATGTAAGGATGTGCATATTAAAGATGTAATCAGCCTCAAAATGGATGGATTTTGTAAACTCTCCCCTGTGCGTTTTTTCAGCAGGGAAGATTACCAAAGCATCATGTGTATTATATTTGATGACAGTGGGATCATCATATACAACGAATGCAAGAATATCTTGTCAGATAAATTTGTAACTCTGCCCGCTTTGACGGCTTTTCTGTCTCGCCATTGAGTGTGTGTTGTACGCGGAGAAGAAAATGACGTCACTGCGTGACGTAAGAGTGACGTAGCAACGCTCACGAATTTGAATGCTGCAGAGCTGCAGCCATGGGATAGCGTCATGGCTCGTGCCTACGGTTCAGTGATGTCGCATAGCATACGTTGGTAGAATGCACCATACGTGTATACGCTTGCTGACACGGCCGTGGAAAAATAAACGGCATGCCATGCTGTTTATTTTTAGAGATCAACTTCTTCTATTTTCTCATGAATGGTAGAAACAAGTTTAGTTTTTTGTGGTCAGATGTGTTTCATTTTGTACCTGTTGTAACATATGTCACTTTCGCTGAATTTGAGAGACATTGATTTCAGCCCAGATTTGAGGCTGATTACATCTTTAAGTTTATCTAAACACAAAACTAGTCCTGTGAATATCAGATTCATCTCCTTGAATCATAAATTTATCCATGTGAATATCAAACTGGACTCTCTGGATAACAAATTCATCTGTCTGAATATCAAACCCCACCTCTGTGAATATCGAATGTATGTGTGGATAGCACATTTATCCCTGTGAATATTGCATTTATCAGAGTAAATATAAGCTGTACTGGTATCAATTTGTGTGAAAATTATTGTTAATCACAAATTTATCAGTATTAGTTTCAAATTAATCTGTGTCCATACTGAATTTATCTGTGTAAATAATGAATTAATCTGTGTCCATACTGAATTCATCTGTGTGAACAATTAATTAATCTGTGTCCATACTGAATTCATCTGTGTGAACAATTAATTAATCTGTGTCCATACTGAATTTATCTGTGTGAATAATGAATTAATCTGTGTCCATACTGAATTTATCTGTGTGAACAATTAATTAATCTGTGTCCATACTGAATTTATCTGTGTAAATAATGAATTAATCTGTGTCCATAATGAATTTATCTGTGTGCATACTGAATTCATCTGTGTGAACAATGAATTAATCTGTTTGCCTACTGAATTCATCTATGTGAATAATGAATTAATCTGTGTACATACTGAATTTATCTGTGTGAACAATGAATTAATCCATGTGTCTACTGAATTCATCTGTGTGAATAATGAATTAATCTGTGTCCATACTGAATTTATCTGTGTGAACAAATGAATTAATCTGTGTGCATACTGAATTCATCTGTGTGAATAATGAATTAATCTGTGTCCATACTGAATTTATCTGTGTGAACAATGAATTAATCTGTGTGCATACTGAATTCATCTGTATGAATAATGAATTAATCTGTCCATATTGAATTTATCTGTGTGAATAATGAATTAATCTGTGTCCATACTGAATTTATCTGTGTGAATAATGAATTAATCTGTGTCCATAATTAATAAATCTGTGAATATCAAACCAGTCTGTCTGAATGTCAAATTTATTTATGCAAGTAGCAAATTTATCTCTATGAATGTGTGAATATCCAACCAAATCAAGCAAATTTCATTAGTGTGATATCCAAATTTATTCATGTGAATATCAAACTTACCCTTGTCAATATCAAATATAATCATATATCAAAATTTATCTGTATCAAGAATACCCTTACCTGAACATCAAAAGTATCCGTATCAATATCAAATTTAGGTTTCAATATCAAACTTACCTGTGTGAATATCAGATTTATACATGTAGATATTAATATCAAATTAATTTGTGTCAAATGTCAGATTTATTCACATAAATAAAAAATGTATATGTCAATATCAAACTTAAACTGTGTGAATATCAGATTTATACATATTAATATCAAATTAATCTATGTCAATATCAGATTTATCCATATGTCATAACAGATTTATCTGTGTCAATTAGTATCAAGTATACCTGTGTATCTCTTTTCACATCCAGTTTCCACTGACAAGCAACAATCTCATACACATAGGTGTAGATCAACAGCAGAATGATGGACACTGGATATATGGTATTCAACAATTGTCGCCCACAGCTTCCAGAATTGACAGATTCTCGACCAAAGCCTCTCCAGCCGATCTGGGGAAAGACAAAATGGTATCCTTGAACTACATCTCAGATACAAACTGGTAGTAAAGCAGAGAGATTGTGACTTGTTATTGTTCTCCAAATCACACCTGCTACCCCCTTCAAACCTCCTCAAAATGTGCCTGACAGACTGAAAACTTTACGTTACTTGCCTCTAAATGGTTGTACTTAATGCAAATTTGAATGAATTAAAATAAATGATAATTCAATATATTGGTTTGGTTTGGCAGTTTGTTCAATTGGACACTGCTTTTCTTAAACATCCAGAGGAATGTTCTAGCTCAAATTTAAACAAACTCAACCACAGCGTTTCCTTGTTTTAACAGCCTGAACACACTCGTAAAAGTGATACTCTATCACCTCTTAAAGTGATTTTATCAGGATTCCCAGTTCACATATATAGGTGGGTTTTTTTCTTCCAATTTTTCATTGATATGCAAGCTTTATGCCAGACCACTTTGCATCAATTGAAATATTACAAGTATATTCTGTTCTTAAAAACACATTACCAGATTTTATGTACTATGTAAGCTCAAATATGAAGATAAATGATAATTCTATCAACGTAACAGAAAAATTCCTCATGTTATCTATATTTTTATTGTGGAGGTAACTAATCAAAGTACATGTAATTTTTTTAAATTTAGTTTATATTGGTTGCTTGCACTCTTAAAGGGAGCAACAAAATTGCAGAAATCACTTGTCTGAGTGATATGTTGAAAAACTCAATCATAATTTATCTTCCTGAAAAATCATGTTTATGCTGATGTTATGCACGAGTGATTTTGAAATAATGTTCAAAATGGCATGATATCATAATGACAAGTAAACCCTAGTAGAGCAAAGAAAGAAAACCCATAAATTATCAGATTTTAGTTAAAGTGAATGCAAATAATCAGCATTTACTCTGCCAAGTGATAAGTTTCCTTGATCACTGGACCAAGTGTGTCCTCTGACTACTGAAAGAACAGAGAATATATAACAATGAGCTGCCAGCACAATACATGTACAGCTTCCAATCACTCTCAATATTTGGCCACTGTTAGTTGATTGTTTGTTTCTCATGACTCTCTCGCATCTTAATTTAAGGCCAGTAATTAAAATTCATATTGACCCCATATTGCCATTTTGCCTTGATTCCCTACTTGGCCTGATTCAACCAAATTTACACACCACAATTAATGCTATTTTGGCTTAACAAATTTGTGTTTACATGCAAGATTATTTCCTGGGGCACTATATGATTTACTTTTTAACCCCACCCCCAAACCTTAACCCAAACCCACCCTTAGGAGTGAAGTAAGATGCTCCCAACCCTACAGGGCACAGCACCCCACCATCTATATTTGTGTTCTATACTACAGAACACTGCATGCCCACATTTCACCTTCTTCCCATTCTAGAACCCAGTGTAACTAAGAACATGAGAAATTTAACAACAACAGTAGAGAAACATGATAAGAAAGAAAAAATATTGGAACTCATTTCTCTGAAACTTGATACACAAGATGCTACTTTTCTTTACAAGATCAATTGTAGGATCTGAAATCCTGAATTTTGGAATACAATTGAATGTTTTGGTTTACAGTGCAGTGCAAAAGAACGAGAAGTTACTGTTCTGCACGGGAAGATGATTATAATTAGTCCATACACAGAGGTTTGGTAGGACCAGAATTCCAGTCAGGGATATGAGAATGTATGATCTCTAATACCATACTGGTTTGAATTCTGCAGCAAAAACTATGTATACTGGATTTGGACCAGTCTGTAATTTTCCTCTTTTATAAACTTTCATAATTATGAACAACGGCAACAGTTTTCTCATCCCTTCCTTGGCAGTCTGGCCCTACCAAAGGTCATGTTAGACAGCTATTTGTCACTTCTTTGACGCAGAGTTCCACTGTTTTTACCATTTAAAAACTTGAGTTATGGGTTAGTCCAGGATTATTGAAGCACTGATGTCCTTGAAGAGTAATGCTTGTCATGCTTATCCTGTCCTGTACATGTATCTAGTCTGGGATAAGGCCGCTGTTACTTAATTGTTTGTTTCTCGTGACCTTGCTAAAATAGAAATGCTGAGTGCGATAATTAATTATTATTAATTATGAATACAGCAAACCAAACGTATGTAAATTTGAAGAAAAGAGATATTTCACACCTAAAAATCTGTAATTCTGGAGAAGTAATAAATTGCATCCATGGTAAGAGTGGTAAAAACTTGAAATCCCAGCAATTTAATCAATGGTACTTTGTACAGTTAACAGAATGTTTAAATCGCAGAACGTAAAGTAATCTTTCTGATAATTCAATCCCCCTACGGTAATTCCCCTAATAATTCGATCACCGGAAGTGCAGCAAAAATCGCTTTTATCTGGAAATATTCTTGATGGCACCAGCTACAAAATTTTGTCATTATATGACTTTTCTTCAATTTGAATGAAGGATGGGAATGTTACTTTTTCTCCATGTTTGAATAACAGAGTTGAAATGTGAACTTCCTGTGATTGAATTATTAGGGTGATTATCTTAACCAATTCATTTTGATGTTTGACAAATAACTGGCATGAATCAAATAATTTTTCATTCAGAAATAAAAGGCGAAGTTAGTATGTACATCAACCAGTCTGCTGTGTTTATGCGTACATGTCTCTATCTCGTGTATTGATTTTTGCAGGTCCGAACCACATGTTGAACATGAGGAAACCAGGATCGGGGTTGGTTGCCATGGCGAAGACAATCCTCCCTGACCCGATTTAGCAGAGCCACATGCTCCTCTATATATAACTACAAATTATCTCTTTACATAAGGGTGATAAACAGCAGACGTAAATCACACGAGATCACATGTGACAAAGAACAGTATAAATTATGTTAATATCATCATGGGGATGTGTAACTTAAATGGGAATGATTGACGCATATGCTCTCTCTCAAGTATTTCCCGTAAACCTCCAGACTTGAATTCTCAAGGGGATTTTCCATCAAATACCTTCAGTCGAACGTCAATGGGCCGTCCGATTTAAGATGCGTGAGACAGAGCACAGAAGGCCCATTTAATCTGAATTATGCCCTGGGGAATTACTTTCAAAACAGCACTAGAAGACGTATCAATGCAACCCACAATACCGCCTCATCGGATTTATTTTTGAAAACATATTAATACAACTGACACTGACGACAACACTTTATGTAATCCAGATATAAATCAGATCAGTAGCACATGCATCTTGATCATAAAACTGAAATGTCTTCTATACATTTAATTCGAAGGTTTAAATAATTAATGACTATAAGCTACCCAATATGACTAATAATATACCCAATATGACTGTCATCTGCAACAATGAAATATGTCTACCCACACATTCCCAGTGAACATTCATCTATCGACAATAACAAGATATCTTATTGATCGTCAAACCGCATACGATAATACGACATACTGTGGCAATAGGTCATAGAAATGAGTGAAGGCCTGTGTGGTTACTTCCCTTTGACCAAATTGGCATGCAGTGTACAATAAATATCATACTCAAATACAGGCCTGAAAGGAGATGGTACGATAAGGCGGGATTTTGGCATATACCTGTATGTGGTTCAGTTGAATAAAAACAATAAAATGTCCTAAAAATAATTGTGTTTTAATGTAACGGCAAGATAAAATATATTTTGCAATATGTGAAAGTTCTAGCTCAATTGCGTTATAATTAGTTATGACATGAAATTGAATCTGCAGCATGTGCTATTTCGTGAATAAAGGGTCTAAATCAAGTTATTTAAACACACATTTAGACACGAAGACCAAAACGATCATATCTCTAAAGCTGAAAAATCCTTTTGGTACAAGGGTTCCTTCATGTCTAAATGTGTGTTTGAATCACTCAATTTAGACCCTTTTTTTCATAAAATAGCAGATGCTGCAGATTTCAATTTCATCTCCTATACAATGTACTATAATCATGACATAATCGAGCTAGAACTTTCACATATTATGTACATATATATTTTCTCTTGCCTTTACTTTTTTTATTTCAACCACACCACGTGTAGGCCAAAATTCCGCCTTATCATTTCATCTCCTTTGAATATTTGTATCACTTCGGAAATTTGAAAACTTAACAAAAGGGAAACTTTCAGACAATGCATACAGAATGTCAGCAGTTTTGGTACACTAAAAAAACCCTTCAGTTTCCCAAGGGAGTTGCTAAATTAAAGCAGGAATTAAAATAACTGATTTTAATTGGATTCAAGATTCAATCGAAACAGAATGTTTGAATTCTGTTCCAGATATTGAAAACATGATTTCTACCAGACCTACGAAAAAGGTTTTGATATGATTTAAGTGTGTACTTGACCTAAGACATGTTTTTGCCAATTTCGAGGTTTATAGGTCACCTACGTCTGCCCAAGGGGTTAGGCAATCCTCCCGAGGGTATTGCATAGGTTGAATAAGTGTAGCATCATGTAAGCTCCCATAATATATGGGAATTGGGAGATTCCATCCAACGATAACCATTCTCAGATGGTCTGAATCTCGAAAGGACTAGGCTTCCTGATATCAGGGAACCTGCAAAAGTCACAATGAAACATACAAGCAAGGGTTCCCGATGGGCATGATGGTGCACTCGCTGACATGGCTGAGCGATCAATAAATAATAAAAAATAATTATAAAAGAATTCGGTCAGCTCGGAACTTGCTGGTCCCCTAATGCACATTCATGCCACAAATCAAGGTTCTAATGTCAACGGTTCTCCTTATTTTGCCGACAAAAGGATCCGAATGGATTGACTCACTCACTACCGGACAATTTGCAAATGAGAGCCTACTTCATAGGAACATGTAATAACCAAATGTCTATTTTGAGAACAGGAGTTCATTCAACCCCATGAGTTCGCTATCAATCATTGTCGCCGAGGTGAAAAGGACGCTGAAAAGGACACCCCCACCTACATGTCCAATCACACTTGCTGTGTGAGGCATATGACTAAAATTTGAAATCTTTATTTGACACAAACATGCAAGCTCTCTGTGGGCCTGCATGTTATAACACAATTGCATCATATTTGAGCTCATATTAAATTGATTGCTCGTATGAGTGACGTGGTTCGAGAAGTGTGGCGTAATAATAATAATTCATAATGCATGATATACAGACTCCGTGCAGTATTTCAGTCAACGGCACTGTACATGCTGTAGGTGCGTGCCTCTGGAGGAGCGATGACCATTCAGCAAATTGTCAGACAAATGGGTTTGACTAAAGAAGGGTGAGTGGTGTGGTTTAACGTCGTTTTCAACCTTGTTTAAGTCATATCCTGACGGTGCCTGCATGTGCCAGAACACGAGAGTGCTCACAGTTCCTATCACCCTGGACACTGATCAGTCCAGCCAGTACAGCACCCGGTCACCCATCCAAGTATTGACCGAGCTTAACATTGCTTAACTTTGGCGATCTGACGAGAACCGGTGTGCCCAATGCTTTACGCCGATAACTATATGTACTTGTGACTGATTTTCAGAGGTTAAAATGAATACATGTATGCCAATAGCACAAGCCTTATGTTAGGCTATGGTTAGCCAATCAGAATCAAAATAAAAACTTACAAATGCCAAAAGTCTCCAATAAGGCCTGAGAATTTGCCGTTTACATCTGCGAAGGGCCGTGGTAGTCAGGTTTATGCTGTCTTCACCATCCATGTCGGCTATCTGAAACGAGACCAATACCAGTGCATGTAATACTACCCAGATTCCAGTACTCCATGGATACAATACCTACCAATTCCAGTACTCTCCTGGCTACAATACCTACTGATTCCAGTACTCGCTGGCTATAATACCTACTAATTTCAGCACTTTCCTGAATACAATGTACACCTACTGATTCCAGTATTCCCCTGGATACAATAGTCAATATCTACTGATTCCAATACTCTCCTGGATAAAATACCTAAATATTCCAGTATTCTCCTAGATACAATACCTACTGACTTCAGTACTCGCCTGGCTAAAATATCTACTGATTCCAGTACTCGCCGTGCTATAATACCTACTGATTACAATATTTACTGATTCCAGTACTCTCCTGGCTACATTACCTACTGATTTCAGTACTCTTCTGCCAACACTACCTACTGATTCCAGTACTCTTCTGGATACAATACCTACTGCTTCCAGTACTTCCCTGGCTACAATAACCACTGATTCCAGTCCTCTCCTTGATACACTATCTACTGATTCCAGCACTCTCCTGACTACACTATCTACTGATTCCAGTACTCCTCTGGATACAATACCTACTGATCCCAATACTCACCTGGATACAATAGTCAATACATGTACTGCTTTTAATACTCTCCTGACTACAATACCTACTGATTCCAGTACTCTCCTGGATACAATAGTGAATTCCAACTGATTCCAGTACTCTCCTGGATACCATACCTACTGTTTCCTGTACTCTCCTGGTTACAATATCTACTGATTCCAGTACTCTCCTGGCTACAATACCTACTGATTCTAGTACTCTTCTGGCTACACTACCTACTGATTCCAGTACTTTGCTGGATACAAAATCTACTGATTCCAGTACTCAACTGGCTACAATACCTACTGATCTCAGTACTCATATGGTTACAATACCTAATGATTCCAGTACTCGCCTGGCAACAATACCCGCTGATTCCAGTACTCCCCTGGCTACACTACCTACTGATTCCTGTACTCCCCTGGCTACATTACCTACTGAGTCCAGTAATCTGTTGGTTACAATGCCTACTGATTCCAGTACTCCCATGGCTACAATACCTAATGATTCCTACTGATTCTAGTTCTCTCCTGGCTACACTACCTACTGATTCCAGTACTCCCCTGGCTACATTACCTACTGATTCCAGTAATCTGTTGGTTACAATGCTTACTGATTCCAGTACTCCCATGGCTACAATACCTAATGATTCCTACTGATTCCAGTACTCTCATGGCTACATCACCTACTGATTCCAGTACTCTCCTGGCTACACTACCTACTGATTCCAGTACTCCCTTGGTTACAATAGCTAGTGTCCAAGTACTCTCTGGCCACATTATCTACTGATTTCAGTACTCCCCTGGCTATGCTACGTACTGATTCCAGTACTCTCCTGGCTACACTTCCCAGGCCTTCAACTGGTCTCCAGTGGAAATATAGGACAAAATATAGGACTTCTTTCTTAAAAATACAGGACAGATATAGGACATTTTACTACAAATATAGGACAATCTTCAACTTGGCATTAGTTTCACATTAGCAGATTACCTACCTGAAAGAAACAAAGAAGTATAGTACAAGCCTTTCTCTGATAACCCACCATATTCATCATGAAAGACTTCATACAGTCGGCATCGTCTGAGGATGCCATGGTGGGAAATCAGAGCAAGGCTGTGTGACAAGCGAAGTCAACAAACACATGGAAATATACTCAAGAAAACCAAGTACAGGGGTTATTAATCGTGGTAATCCCGATTAAAAATTCTCAAAAATGGAGTTTTGGGCAAATTTTCAAATTGAGTTTTCCTACGAAAATTCAGTTTTGTCATTTTTCTGATATTCTTAAAAATATTAAGTTTAACCCTGGTGTTGTTGTTGTTCACGATCGCTACGGGCATTTGGGAAAGCTGACCCTGTCTATTAGGCCCTCGTTGATTGGACCACTGTTGGTGTCCTATCCAATGAGTTCTACCTTTATGGAAATTTAGTTTGGAATGTCTTGTTAACAAATTGTTCTCTATTAGGCCCTCGTTGATTGGACCACTTTTAGTGTCCTATCCAATGAGTTCTACCTTTATGGAAATTTAGTTTTGAATGTCTTGTTAACAAAGAATTTGAACAAGATTCCCTTCCCCCGCCACATTTTTTTTTTTGGACTGTGTGAGTGAATTTTTTTAGGAAGGGGGGGGGGGAGCTTAGCATGTCCTTTTGCTGTAAGTTTCTCTGTACAACTCTTAGGGGTCGCATAATAAAACCACACTGGCGGTTCCAACGAATGGAGAAATAAAGTACATACAATACAGCGGCTTCATTCTTTACTCAATATTTCAAACAATATATTCAAGTTTTTCGTCGATATTGTAATTATGATGCACACTAAAATACATGTAACTCATATCTTTTACTATAAAAAAAAGTCTGAAATATTGAGTTTTATGTCTTCAACCTATGAAAAAGTCTGAAATATTGAGTTTATAGAGATAAATTGCGTGCCAGCAGCTCGCAAAAAAAAATTGAGTTTATCTCTTTTCGAAAATTGAGTATGTTATAAATTTGAGGCTAGAATAACACCTGAAGTAATTTAATAATTTGAAAGACACTCAGCATGCCCTGAGCAAAAATATAGGAAACATAGGACATTTTCTAGAAATATAGGAAAATATAGGACAACTAAAAAAATATAGGACTTATAGGACATATAGGACATAATTGAAGGCCTGCACTTCCTACTGATTTCAGTACTCTCCTGGCGACAATACCTACTGATTTCAGCAATCCCCTGCATACAATAGCCAATACCTACTGATACCAGTACTCTCCTTGGTACATTATCTACTGATTCCAGTACTCTCCTGGCTACACTACCTACTGAGTGCGGTACTCTCCTGGCCACAATACCTACGGATTTCAGTACTCTTCTGGATAAAATACCTACTGATTACAATATCTACTGATTCCAGTACTCTCCTGGCTACATTATCTACTGATTCCAGTACTTCCCTGGCTACAATAAATACTGATTCCAGTACTTTCTTGGATACAATACCTACTGATTTCAGTACTCTTCTGCCAACACTATCTACTGATTCCAGTACTCTTCTGGATACATTACCTACTGCTTCCAGTACTCTCATGGCTACATTACCTATTGATTACAGTACTCCCCTGGCTACAATTACGACTGATTCCAGTCCTCTTCTTGATACAACATCTACTGATTCCAGTACTCTCCTGGCTCCACTATCTACTGATTCCAGTACTCCTCTGGATACAATACCTACTGATCCCAATACTCCTCTGGATGCAATAGTCAATACATGTACTGATTTTAGTACTCTCCTGACTACAATACCTACTGATTTCAGTACTCTCCTGGGTACAATAGTGAATTCCAACTGATACCAGTATTCTCCTGGAGACCATGCCTACTGATTCCTGTACTCTCCTGGTTACAATATCTACTGGTTCCAGTACTCTCCTGGCTACAATAACTACTGATTCCAGTACTCTCCTGGCTACAATACCTACTTATTCTAGTACTCTTCTGGCTAGACTACCTACTGATTCCAGTACTTTGCTGGATACAAAATCTACTGATTCCAGTACTCTCCTGGCTACAATACATACTGATTCCCATACTCTTCTTGCTAAACTGCCTACTGATTCCAGTACTCTCCTGGATACAATATCTACTGATTCCAGTACTCTCCTGGCTACGATGGCTATTGATCTCAGTACTCAACTGGCTACAGTACCTACTGATTCCAGTACTCATCTGGCTACAATACCTAATGATTCCAGTAGTCTCCTGGCAACAATACCTGCTGATTCCAGTACTCCCCAGGATACACTACCTAGTGATTCAAGTACTTCCCTGGCTACACTACCTCCGGAGTCCAGTAAACTGTTGGTTACAATACCTACTGAATCCAGTACTCCCATGGATACAATACCTAATGATACCTACTGATTCCAGTACTCTCCTGGCTACACTACCTACTGAGTCCAGTACTCTCCTGGAAACAATACCTACTAATTCCAGTACTCTCCTGGCTACACTACCTACTGATTCCAGTACTCTCGTGGATACAATACCTACTGATTCCAGTTCTTTCCTGGATACAATATCTACTGATTCCAGTACTCTCCTGGCTACATTACCTACTGATTTCAATACTCTTCTGCCAACACTACCTATTGATTCCAGTGCTCTCCTGGGTACACTACCTACTGATTCCAGTACTCTCTTGGCTACACTACCTACTGAGTCCGGTACTCTCCTGGCCACAATATCTACTGATTCCAGTACTCTTCTGGATAAAATACCTACTGATTACAATATCTAGATACATTACCTACTGCTTTCAGTACTGTCATGGCTACATTACCTATTGATTACAGTACTCCCCTGGCTACAATAACCTCTGATTCCAGTCCTCTTCTTGATACAACATCTACTGATTCCAGTACTTTGCTGGATACAAAATCTACTGATTCCAGTACTCTCCTGGCTACAATACATACTGATTCCCATACTCTTCTTGCTAAACTGCCTACTGATTCCAGTACTCTCCTGGATACAATATCTACTGATTCCAGTACTCTCCTGGCTACGATGGCTATTGATCTCAGTACTCAACTGGCTACAGTACCTACTGATTCCAGTACTCATCTGGCTACAATACCTAATGATTCCAGTAGTCTCCTGGCAACAATACCTGCTGATTCCAGTACTCCCCAGGATACACTACCTACTGATTCAAGTACTTCCCTGGCTACACTACCTCCTGAGTCCAGTAAACTGTTGGTTACAATACCTACTGAATCCAGTACTCCCATGGATACAATACCTAATGATACCTACTGATTCCAGTACTCTCCTGGCTACACTACCTACTGAGTCCAGTACTCTCCTGGAAACAATACCTACTAATTCCAGTACTCTCCTGGCTACACTACCTACTGATTCCAGTACTCTCATGGATACAATACCTACTGATTCCAGTTCTTTCCTGGATACAATATCTACTGATTCCAGTACTCTCCTGGCTACATTACCTACTGATTTCAATACTCTTCTGCCAACACTACCTATTGATTCCAGTGCTCTCCTGGGTACACTACCTACTGATTCCAGTACTCTCTTGGCTACACTACCTACTGAGTCCGGTACTCTCCTGGCCACAATATCTACTGATTCCAGTACTCTTCTGGATAAAATACCTACTGATTACAATATCTAGATACATTACCTACTGCTTTCAGTACTGTCATGGCTACATTACCTATTGATTACAGTACTCCCCTGGCTACAATAACCTCTGATTCCAGTCCTCTTCTTGATACAACATCTACTGATTCCAGCACTCTCCTGGCTACACTATCTACTGATTCCAGTACTCCTCTGGATACAATACCTACTGATCCCAATACTCCCCTGGATACAATAGTCAATACATGTACTGATTTTAATACTCTCCTGACTACAATACCTACTGATTCCAGTACTCTCCTGGATACAATAGTGAATTCCAACTGATACCAGTACTCTCCTGGATACCATACCTACTGTTTCCTGTACTCTCCTGGTTAAAATATCTACTGATTCCAGTACTCTCCTGGCTACAATACCTACTTATTCTAGTACTCTTCTGGCTACACCACCTACTGATTCCAGTACTCTCCTGGCTACAATAACTACTGATTCCAGTACTCTCCTGGTTACAATACCTACTTACTCTAGTACTCTTCTGGCTACACTACCTACTGATTCCAGTACTCTCCTGGCTACAATATCTACTGATTCCAGTACTCTCCTGGCTACAACAACTACTGATTCCAGTACTCTCCTAGTTACAATACCTACTTATTCTAGTACTCTCCTGGCTACAATAACTACTGATTCCAGTACTCTCCTGGCTACAATACCTACTTATTCTAGTACTCTTCTGGCTACACTACCTACTGATTCCACTACTTTGCTAGATACAAAATCTACTGATTCCAGTACTCTCCTGGCTACAATACATACTGATTCCCATACCCTTCTTGCTAAACTGCCTACTGATTCCAGTACTCTCCTGGATACAATATCTACTGATTCCAATACTCTCCTGGCTACGATGACTATTGATCCCAGTACTCAACTGGCTACAGTACCTACTGACTCCAGTACTCATCTGGCTACAATACCTAATGATTCCAGTACTCTCCTGGCAACAATACCTGCCGAATCCAGTACTCCCATGGATACAATACCTAATGATACCTACTGATTCCAGTAATCTCCTGGCTACACTACCTACTGAGTCCAGTACTCTCCTGGATACAATACCTACTAATTCCAGTACTCTCCTGGCTACACTACCTACTGATTCCAGTACTCTCGTGGATACAATACCTACTGATTCCAGTTCTTTCCTGGATATAATATCTACTGATTCCAGTACTCTCCTGGCTACATTACCTACTGATTTCAGCACTCTTCTGCCAACACTACCTATTGATTCCAGTACTCTTCTGGATACAATACCTACTGCTTCCAGTACTTCCCTGGCTACAATAACCACTGATTCCAGTCCTCTCCTTGATACAATATCTACTGATTCCAGTACTCTCCTGACTACACTATCTACTGATTCCAGTACTCCTCTGGATACAATACCTACTGATCCCAATACTCCCCTGGATACAATAGTCAATACATGTACTGATTTTAATACTCTCCTGACTACTATACCTACTGATTCCAGTACTCTCCTGGATACAATAGTGAATTCCAACTGATTCCAGTACTCTCCTGGATACCATACCTACTGTTTCCTGTACTCTCCTGGTTAAAATATCTACTGATTCCAGTACTCTCCTGGCTACAATTACCTACTGATTCTAGTACTCTTCTGACTACACTATCTACTGATTCCAGTACTTCGCTGGATACAAAATCTACTGATTCCAGTACTCAACTGGCTACAATACCTACTGATCCCAGTACTCATATGGCTACAATACCTAATGATTCCAGTACTCGCCTGGCAACAATACCCGCTGATTCCAGTACTACCCTGGCTACACTACCTACTGATTCCTGTACTCCCCTGGCTACTTTACCTACTGAGTCCAGTAATCTGTTGGTTACAATGCCTACTGATTCCGGTACTCCCATGGCTACAATACCGAATGATTCCTACTGATTCCAGTACTCTCCTGGCTACACCACCTACTGATTCCAGTACTCTCCTGGCTACACTACCTACTGATTCCAGTACTCCCTTGGTTACAATAGCTAGTGATTCCAGTACTCTCTGGCCACATTACCTACTGATTTCAGTACTCCGCTGGCTATGATACCTACTGATTTCAGTACTCTCCTGGCTACACCACCTACTGATTCCAGTACTCTCCTGGCTACAATACCTACTGATTTCAGTAATCCCCTGGATACAATAGCCAATACCTACTAATACCAGTACTCTCCTGGCTACACTATCTACTGATTCCAGTACTCTCCTGGCTACACTACCTACTGAGTCCGGTACTCTCCTGGCTACAATACCTACTGATTTCAGTAATCCCCTGGATACAATAGCCAATACCTACTGATTCCAGTACTCTCCTGGCTACACTACCTACTGAGTCCGGTACTCTCCTGGCCACAATACCTACTGATTCCAGTACTCTTCTGGATAAAATACCTACTGATTACAGTATCTACTGATTCCAGTACTCTCCTGGTTACATTATCTGCTGATTCCAGTACTTCCCTGGCTACAATAAATACTGATTCCAGTACTTTCTTAGATACAATACCTACTGATTTCAGTACTCTTCTGCCAACACTACCTACTGTTTCCAGTACTCTTCTGGATACATTACCCACTGCTTCCAGTACTCTCATGGCTACATTACCTATTGATTCCAGTACTCCCTTGGTTACAATAGCTAGTGATTCCAGTACTCTCTGTCCACATTACCTACTGATTTCATTACTCCACTGGCTATGATACCTACTGATTTCAGTACTCTCCTGGCTACACTACCTACTGATTCCAGTACTCTCCTGGCTACAATACCTACTGATTTCAGTAATCCCCTGGATACAATAGCCAATACCTACTAATACCAGTACTCTTCTGCCAATACTACAGACTGTTTCCAGTACTCTTCTGGATACATTACCTACTGCTTCCAGTACTCCCATGGCTACATTACCTATTGATTACAGTACTCCCCTGGCTACAATAACCTCTGATTCCAGTCCTCTTCTTGATACAACATCTACTGATTCCAACACTCTCCTGGCTACACTATCTACTGATTCCAGTACTCCTCTGGATACAATACCTACTGATCCCAATACTCCCCTGGATACAATAGTCAATACATGTACTGATTTTAATACTCTCCTGACTACAATACCTACTGATTCCAGTACCCTCCTGGATACAATAGTGGATTCCAACTGATACCAGTACTCTCCTGGATACCATACCTACTGATTCCTGTACTCTCCTGGCTACAATAACTACTGATTCCAGTACTCTTCTGGCTACACTACCTACTGATTCCAGTACTCTCCTGGCTACAATTCCTACTTATTCTAGTACTCTTCTGGCTACACTACCTACTGATTCCAGTACTTTGCTGGATACAAAATCTACTGATTCCAGTAGTCTCCTGGCTACAATACATACTGATTCCCATACTCTTCTTGCTAAACTGCCTACTGATTCCAGTACTCTCCTGGATACAATATCTACTGATTCCAGTACTCTCCTGGATACGATGGCAATTGATCCCAGTACTCAACTGGCTAAAATACCTACTGATTCCAGTACTCATCTGGCTACAATACCCAATGATTCCAGTACTCTCCTGGCAACAATACCTACTGATTCCAGTACTTCCCTGGCTACACCACCTACTGAGTCCAGTAATGTGTTGGTTACAATACCTACTGAATCCAGTACTTCCATGGATACAATACCGGTACCTAATGATTCCTACTGATTCCAGTAGTCTCCTGGCTACACTACCGACTGAGTCCAGTACTCTCCTGGATACAATACCTACTAATTCCAGTACTCTCCTGGCTACACTACCTACTGATTCCAGTACTCTCGTGGATACAATACCTACTGATTCCAGTTCTTTTCTGCCTACAATACCTATGGTTCTAGTACTCTTCTAATTGCAATACCTACTGATTCCAATACCCTCTTGGCTACACCACCTACTGATTCCAGTACTCTCCTGGACACAATATCTACTGATTCCATTCTCTTCTGGCTACAATACCTATGATTCGAGTACTCTTCTGGCTCCAATACCTACTGATTCCAGTACTCGCCTGGCTACACTACCTACTGATTCCAGTACTCTCCTGGATACAATATCTACTGATTCTGCTTCTCTCTGGGACACAATACCTACTGATTCCAGTACTCTCCTGGCTACAATACCTACTGATTCCAGTACTCTCCTGGATACAATACCTACTGATTCCAGTTCTCTTCTGTCTACAATACCTATGGTTCTAGTACTCTTCTGACTGCAATACCTACTGATTCCAGTACTCTCCTGGCTACACCACCTACTGATTCCAGTACTCTCCTGGATACAATACCTACTGATTCCAGTTCTCTTCAGGATACAATCCTTACTGATTTCAGTACTTCCCTGGCTACAATACCTACTGATTTCAGTACTCCCCTGGCTACACTACCTACTGATTCCAGTACTCTCATGGATACAATATCTACTGATTCCAGTACTCCCCTGGCTACAATACCTACTGATCCCAGTACTCTCCTGAATAAAATACCTACTGATTCCAGTCCTCTTCTGGCTACAATACCTACTGATTCTAGTTTTCTCCGGGATACAATACTTACTGATTCCAGTACTCTCCTGGCTACAATACCTACTGATTCCAGCACTCTCCTGGCTACATTACCTACTGATTCCAGTAGTCCCATGGATACACAACCTACTGATTCCAGTACTTTCCTGGATACAATATCTAGTGATTCCAGTACTCCCCTGGCTACAATACATACTGATTCCAGTCCTCTCCTGAATAAAATACCTACTGATTCGAGTACTCTTCTGGCTACAATACCTACTGATTCTAGTCCTCTCCGGGATACAATACCTACTGATTCCAGTACACTCCTGGCTACAATACCTACTGATTCCAGCACTCTCCTGGCTACATTACCTACTGATTGCAGTACTCCCGTGCCTACACAACCTACTGATTCCAGTATTCTCCTGGATACAATATCTAGTGATTCCAGTGCTCTCCTGGCTGTAATACCTATTGATTCCAGTACTCTCCAGGATACATTACCTACTGATTCCAGTACTCCCCTGGCTACTCTACCTACTGATTCCAGTACTCTTCTAGATACAGTACACCCCTAGTTATAATACCACCTGATTTCAGTATTCTGTTAGTTACAATACAACCTGGTCCCAGTACACAATCAATTACAATACCCCTTGATCCCAATACTTCCTTTTTACATACTGCCTGATTCCAGTACACCATTATTTACAGTACCACCAGATTCTAGTACACCCCTAATACAATACCACCAGATTCTAGTACACCCCTAATACAATACCACCGGATTCTAGTACACCATTATTTACAATACCACCTGATTCCAGTACACCATTATTCACAATACCACCGGATTCTAGTACACCATTATTCACAATACCACCGGATTCTAGTACACCATTATTTACAATACCACCTGATTCCAGTACATCATTATTCACAATACCACCGGATTCTAGTACACCATTATTCACAATACCAACAGATTCTAGTACACCATTATTTACAATACCACCTGATTTCAGTAGACCATTATTCACAATACCACCGGATTCTAGTACACCCCTAATACAATACCACCAGATTCTAGTACACCATTATGTACAATACCACCTGATTCCAGTACACCATTATTTACAATACCACCAGATTCTAGTACACCCCTAATACAATACCACCAGATTCTAGTACACCCGGGGTCCCCTAATACAATACCACCGGATTCTAGTACACCCCTAATACAATACCACCTGATTCCATTACTCTCCTAGTTGTAATATCGCATGATACCAGTACACACCTAATTAATGTACTGCCATGATTCCAGTAAACTGCACCTCAAAAATCAGTCCGCATTGGCTTTCAAAATTAATTTTTACCTCCACACGCACAGTGCTGCTTCCATCTGATTTTGACAAGCTCATGTCATGCATGTCACTAGCATGTTGCAGTTCATGCTCAAGACTGTTGTTGTCATGACCATATTTGGACATCACGTTGATTGGATCGTCCTGGTCACTATAAGATGATGTCAGTTGTCCCTTCTCTGGACTGGGGCTGTTTGAACCATGCTTGTGAGAGTTCGGGGTAGAAGTCGAATGATCGCTATGGTTACCGCTATGCGTCTGATCTTCTTGTGTCTGTGTCATGTCCTGAAATACAAGCAGTTAGATATAGATATCAATAAACAAGGTACATGACAAGATCTGTATCGCGTGGATCAAAAATGTCTGGCATGTAAGCCACACCCTCTTAACTACTCCTTCACTCTGTTCCATCACCATGAAGCGTGATAGCCAGCTGAATCTAACCCTCCAGAGGATAATCACCAATCAGAAATTAGTGGGATATGCAGGCGGAGTGAACTGGGGAGAATATGTCTGCGTTAAGAAGTCGACGCAGGCGATCAAAATCTTGCAGTGGCTAATATACCAGTGACGCTATGAAGCTTATTATCCACTGTTTGCAGGGTAAACCTGCCCAACATGTAGATGTAGTTATCAAATGTTAGACTTGCTTAAAGGTGAACTGTCAAGATTTCCAATGTTCTGCTAAAATGTCAGAAATCAAGGCCTTTGCAGTTGTAGTTGTTTATATGTGGTAATAGTTCTGTGGATTATTATCTTCTTCCGAGTATACGATTAGTCAACGAATACCACACGAAAACGGAAGCCACAACTTTCGAAAACATCATGGATTACCTCCCATTGTTTTTGTGGTCCTCACTCATACATCTGACGTAGCATGACGTCGTGTAAAATGATAAATTAACTAAAATGTGAATGCAGGGAACCTCTACAACGTCATAACATTTTACAAGCCAAGAGAGACAAGCGATGTAAGTTTTCAACACAGATTTATCACAGGATAACTTTAATATTGTTATTAGTACAATTTAGCAAAATATATTCATCCCAGAATCGTGTAACAGTTATATCGCATAACACAAGATGTATGTAAGCAACAGTTCAGAAAAAATTAAAAGCTTTACAGTTCACCTTTAACTACAGTGTAAATTAATGTTGGATTGTTTAAACAATCAGCTGTGCAAACTTCAATTCTTCATTCTGGATCAGTACAGATCTCCCATTGAAGAAAAAACACACTTAATATACAATACCTGACATAGGCCTACTGACTGTACTGTACATATCTCTGGCAGCAAGGAACACAGGAATAGATGAACAGATTTAACAGTTTCTACTTCACATCCAAAAAATTGTCTTACATGTATTTGAACTTTGTCATCCTGTACGTCTTTAGTCAACTAGTTAAAGGGTCCCCTGTTAAATCTTTATGATAGGTCAACGATTGATGACACCATCTAATAATCTACATCTGTAAAATGTAGTTCACACATGTACAAGATATACTTACTAATCCTTACATACTAGAGTATGACAGTTTGAATGCGGTCGCACAGGGTTCAGATGATGGGATCTATTGACTACATTATCCCACTTATCTTTCTCAACTCTGGTAGTTCAACTGAACTTAACCAACTATATATCATGATATACTGGGACAGAGATAGAAGTCTCTACTTGAAAGTCATGTAAGTTAAGTATTGATTGTTGAAAGTCATGTAAATTAAGTATTGATTGATTGGCTTGTTAGGTCACAGATCTAAAGTAGCTGGCGGTAGTGGTACATTGGCAAGATTCTTAAGAAATGCTCCAACAAGATACAGCTGTTTGGCTACTGGTCACACACCTGTGCCAGTGAAAATTGGTCCTACACCTGCACCACAGTGACTATTGGTAATATACCTGCACCACAGTGACTATTGGTAAAACATCTGTGCCACAGTAACTATTGGTAATACACCTGTGCCACTGACTGTTGGTCCTACACCTGGGCCACATTGACTATTGGTAATACACCTGCGCCACAGTGACTACTGGTAATACACCTGTGCCACAGTGAAAATTAGTAATACACCTGTGCCACTGACTGTTGGTCCTACACCTGGGTCACATTGACTGTTGGTGATATATCTGCACCACAGACAGTGTCTATTGGTTACACACCTGCGCCACAGTGACTATTGGTAATAAACCTGCGCCACAGTGGTATATTCATCACAAGTGATAAAAACTCCCACCATGACTACTGGTCACATAACTATACCACAGGGATCACTGGTGACACATCTGTACCACAGTGACTACTGGTCACACATCTGTAACACAACATTGACCACTGGTCACACATATGTATCACAGTGACTACTGGTCAAACATCTGTAACACAATGACCAGTGGTCACACATCTGTATCACAGTGACTACTGGTCACACATCTGTATGACAGTGACTATTGGTCACACAACTGTACCACAGCGACTACTGGTCACACAACTGTACCACATTGACTTCTGGTCACACAACTGTACCACAGTGACTACTGGTCACACAACTGTACCACATTGACTTCTGGTCACACAACTGTACCACAGTGACTACTGGTCACACATCTGTACCACAGTGACTACTGGTCACACAACTGTAACACAATGACCACTGGTCATACATCTGTACGACAGTGACTACTGGTCACACAACTGTACCACAGTGACTACTGGTCACACATCTGTACCACAGTGACTACTGGTCACACATCTGTAACACAATGACCACTGGTCATACATCTGTACGACAGCGACTACTGGTCACACAACTGTACCACAATGACTACTGGTCACACATCTGTACCACAGTGACTACTGGTCACACATCTGTAACACAATGACCACTGGTCATACATCTGTACGACAGTGACTACTGGTCACACAACTGTACCACAGTGACTACTGGTCACACAACTGTACCACAGTTACTACTGGTCACACATCTGTACCACAGCACACGGTCACACATCTGTAACACAATGACCACTTGGCCATACATCTGTACACAGTGACTACTGGCCACACAACTGTACTCACAGTGACTACTGGTCACACATCTGTACTAATAGTGACTACTATCACACATCTGTAACACAATGACCACTGGTCACACTGTAATAGACAGTGACCACGTGGTTTACTAATAACTGTACCACAGTGACTACTGGTCACACAACTGTACCACACTTACTACTGGTCACACATCTGTACCACAGAAACTAAATGGTCACACATCTGTACCACAGAAACTAAATGGTCACATCTGTACCACAAGAAACTAAATGGTCACACATCTGTACCACAGAAACTAAATGGTCACACATCTGTACCACAAGAAACTAAATGGTCACACATCTGTACTGCAATGAATACTGGTCACACATCTGTACCACAGTTACTACTGGTCACACAGCTGTACCACAGTGACTACTGATCACACAACTGTACCACAGTGACTACTGATCACACAACTGTACCACAAGAAACTAAATGGTCACACATCTGTACTGCAATGACTACTGGTCACACATCTGTACCACAGTTACTACTGGTCACACAGCTGTACCACAGTGACTACTGGTCACAAATCTGTATTACAGAGACTACTGGTCACACATCTGTACCACACTTACTACTGGTCACACATCTGTATCACAGAAACTAAATGGTCACACATCTGTACCACAGAAACTAAATGGTCACACATCTGTACTGCAATGACTACTGGTCACACATCTGTACCACAGATACTACTGGTCACACAGTCGTACCACAGTGACTACTGGTCACAAATCTGTATTACAGTGACTACTGGTCACACATCTGTACCATAGTTACTACAGGTCACACATCTGTACCACCGTGACTACTGGTCACACATCTGTATTACAGTGACTACTGGTCACACATCTGTACCACAGTTACTACTGGTCACACATCTGTACCACAGTTACTACTGGTCACACATCTGTACCACAGTTACTACTGGTCACACATCTGTACTACAGTGACTACTGGTTAGAAACCCATACAGTGCCTACCAGCCACACATCTGTACTAAGGCAATACTGGTTACAAACCTGTACCACAGTGACTACTGGTCACAAACCTGTACCACAGTGATTACTGGTTACACATCTGTACTAAGGCACTACTGGTTACAAACCTGTACCACGGTGACTAACTGGTCACAAACCTGTACCACAGTGATTACTGGTTACAAACCCGTACAGTGGCTATAGGTAACACATACATAAGGGACTACTGGGCACAACCTGTACCACAGCAGCTACTGGTTACAAATGGAAGGGTCTATTGTCACACATCTGTACTAAGGGACTACTGGTCACAAACCGGTATCAAAGTGACCACTGGTCACGAACCTGTAACACAGGAACTACTGGTCACAAACATGTACCACAGTGGTTACTAGCCATGCACCTATACCACAGTGACTAAATGATCACACACCTATACAACAGGAACTACTGGTCACACATTTGTAACACAGTTACTACTGATCACAACTGTACCACAATGATTACTGGTCACACAAATGTATAATGTACCATAGTGACTAATAGTCCCAAACATGTACCACAGTAACTGGTCCCACATCTATGCCACTGTGACTGGTAACAAATGTATATCACAGTGACCACTGATCACATATATACACCACAATGGTGACTGATCATAGAACTCTACCATATTGACTACTATTGACATCTATATCAGTGATTGCTGGTCATGAATCTACACCACCGGGACTACTGGTAATGCACCTTTTCCAGAGGGACTACTGGCCATGTACCTACATGTATACCACAGGTACTACTGGTCATGCACCTATACCACAGAGACTACTGGTCACTCTACTGTACCACAGTCACTACTGATCACAAATATTTACCACAGTGACTACTGACCACACAAATGCACCATAAACCATGGTGGCTACTGGTCACGCAACTGTAACACAGTGACTAATGATCACAAATATTTACCAGTGACAACTGACCACACAAATGCATCATAAACCATGGTGGCTACTGGTCAAGCAACTGTAACACAGTGACTACTGACATGACTGATCACAAATATTTACCACAGTGACTACTGACCACACAAATGCACCACAAATGATGGTGGCTACTGGTCACACAACTATATCACAGCGACTACTGATCCCAAATATTTACCACAGTGACTACTGACCACACAAATGCACCATAAACCATGGTGGCTACTGTCAAGCAACTGTAACACATTGACTACTAATCACAAGTATTTTCACAGTGCCTACTGACTACTAACGTAAATGCAAACACAAACCATGGTTGCTACTGGTCACGCAACTGTAACACAGTGACTAATGATCACAAATATTTACCACAGTGACTACTGACCACACAAATGCACATAAACCATGGTGGCTACTGGTCACGCAACTGTAACACAGTGACTACTGATCACAAATATTTACCACAGTGACTACTGACCACACAAATCCACCATAAACCATGGTGGCTACTGTCAAGCAACTGTAACACATTGACTACTGATCACAAGTATTTACCACAGTGACTACTGACCACACAAATGCACCATAAACCATGGTTGCTACTAATGCCACACAACTGTAACACAGTGACTACTGATCCCAAATATTTACCACAGTGACTACTGACCACACAAATGCACCATAAACCATGGTTGCTACTGGTCACACAACTGTAACACAGGGACTACTGATCCCAAATATTTACCACAGTGACTACTGACCACACAAATGCACCATAAACCATGGTGGCTACTGGTCAAGCAACTGTAACACATTGACTACTGATCACAAGTATTTATCACAGTGACTACTGACCACACAAATGCACCATAAACCATGGTGGCTACTGGTCACACAACTGTAACACAGTGACTACTGATCACAAATATAAATTAACCACAGTGACTACTGACCACACAAATGCACCATAAACCATGGTGGCTACTGGTCAAGCAACTGTAACACAGTGACTACTGATCACAAATATTTACCACAGTGAATACTGACCACACAAATGCACCACAAACGATGGCGGCTACTGGTCACACAACTTCACCACAGTGACTACGGATCCCAAATATTTACCACAGTGACTACTGACCACACAAATGCACCACAAACGATGGTGGCTACTGGTCACACAACTGTAACACAGGGACCACTGATCACAAATATTCACCACAGTGACTACTAACCCCGCAAATGCACCACAAACCATGGTTGCTACTGGTCACACAACTGCACCACAGGAACTACTGATCACAAATATTTACCACAGTGACTACTGACCACACAAATGCACCACAAACGATGGTGGCTACTGGTCACACAACTGCACCACAGTGACTACTGATCACAAATATTTACCACAGTGACTACTGACCACACAAATGCACCACAAATGATGGTGGCTACTGGTCACACAACTGTAACACAGGGACTACTGATCACAAATATTCACCACAGTGACTACTGACCACACAAATGCACCACAAACCATGGTTGCTACTGGTCACACAACTGCACCACAGCGACTACTGATCCCAAATATTTACCACAGTGACTACTGACCACACAAATGCACCACAAACCATGGTGGCTACTGGTCACACAACTGTAACACAGTGACTACTGATCACAAATATAAATTTACCACAGTGACTACTGACCACACGAATGCACCATAAACCATGGTGGCTACTGGTCAAGCAACTGTAACACAGTGACTACTGATCACAAATATTTACCACAGTGACTACTGACCACACAAATGCACCACAAACGATGGTGGCTACTGGTCACACAACTTCACCACAGTGACTACTGATCCCAAATATTTACCACACGGCACAGTGACTACTGACCACACAAATGCACCACAAACGATGGTGGCTACTGGTCACACAACTGTAACACAGGGAATACTGATCACAAATATTCACCAGTGACTACTAACCACGCAAATGCACCACAAACCATGGTTGCTACTGGTCACACAACTGCACCACAGGAACTACTGATCACAAATATTTACCACAGTGACTACTGACCACACAAATGCACCACAAAACAAATGATGGTGGCTACTGGTCACACAACTGCACCAAAGTGACTACTGATCACAAATATTTACCACAGTGACTACTGACCACACAAATGCACCACAAAACAAATGATGGTGGCTACTGGTCACACAACTGTAACACAGGGACTACTGATCACAAATATTTACCACAGTGACTACTAATCACACAAATGCACCACAAACCATGATTGCTACTGGTCACACAACTGCACCACAGCGACTACTGATCCCAAATATTCACCACAGTGACTACTGACCACACAAATGCACCACAAAACAAATGATGGTGGCTACTGGTCACACAACTGCACCAAAGTGACTACTGATCACAAATATTTACCACAGTGACTACTGACCACACAAATGCACCACAAAACAAATGATGGTGGCTACTGGTCACACAACTGTAACACAGGGACTACTGATCACAAATATTTACCACAGTGACTACTAATCACACAAATGCACCACAAACCATGGTTGCTACTGGTCACACAACTGCACCACAGCGACTACTGATCCCAAATATTCACCACATTGACTACTGACCACACAAATGCACCACAAACCATGGTTGCTACTGGTCACAACTACACCACAGCGACTACTGATCCCAAATATTTACCACAGTGACTACTGACCACACAAATGCACCACACACCATGGTTGCTACTGGTCACACAACTGCACCACAGCGACTACTGATCCCAAATATTTACCACAGTGACTACTGACCACACAAATGCACCACACACGATGGTGGCTGCTGGTCACACAAATGTATCACAGTGATGACTAATACTGGTTGAACATCTAAAGAACAGTGATTGGTCACAAACTGTACCACAGTGAGTCTGACATCTATAAATTCCCTCAGTTAGCTGCAGCAAAATAAAAATAAATCTCACTGATTTTTTATAGGCCATATAAGCATTTGACCATATGCATTTGTAAAGTAAGTTTTGTCTTCCTGGGCATTCATTCTTTAGTTAAGTTGGCTAAAAGAAATTTGCGAAATTGACACATTTCGATGGTGACCTGAATAAAATATGTCCCAATCTCACTGATTTTAAATAGGCTTCTTCTCTGTGACCACATAAATGTGTGTTTGGTGCTCCTGGGCATATTCATTCTTGAGATATGGTGGCAACGAGAAAACAGAGATGGAGACTGATGGATATTAATGACAATACCCTACAGCCAAATTTTGCCAAGGGGTAAAACAAAAATACCTTCACATACCTTGGCATTAGACTGTTAAAATCCACAAGAAATCCAAGGGCTTTTACAATTATAAAATTGGACGAATGGAGTCTACATTGGACAGTGAAAACTAGATAGAAAGGATTTCACAACCTGACTATTATCTGAAGAGTACTCATGTACAGGCCTAGGCTCTACTGATCATCTATCCCATTATGTGAATGATGAACAAAGGATGACTTGACATACATGTTGGGGCAAAGCTTATAAAATATCATACCATATATAGCATAGATTTCACCACTGACTGCATCTGTACATTAATCAAAACCTTTGAACTTTGTTTCACATAACAGATGTTGTAAATGACAGTTACATGTACATGGACCATACTCCCAAAGTCCAATGTTCACTGTTGATATAACTGTAAAGCTTCATACTGGAACATGCTACATGTAAAATGATACAAGTAACTTAACTACTTGGGTTAAAATACAATTGATGATAAGTGTGCTCTTAACTTTGGACTGCATGCATTAAATCCTATAATAATGACATCAAGAGTATTAAACTGTGTGCCATCATCATTACAGCATGCCCTGTGCATTCATGGTGACCTATTTAGATTTCTTCACATTATATAAATACTTACTGGTACTACATAATGAATATGGATTGGGAACAGTGTACGGAAAAAAAATCTCTTGCACATTTCCCCTTCTATGCATTTTCTCCCAAATTTCCCTTCTGGACCTTATTCCACCAGGACAATTTTCACTTCTAGACAATTCCCACCCAGATGTTTTCCTTCTGGAGATTTTCTATCAGGACATTTTCACTCCTCGACAATTCCCACCTGGACATTCTCACTTCTGGAAATTTTCCACTCTGACATTTTTCCTCCTGGACATTTCAAAATATAACATTTTCCTTAGGGATACTTCCAATTTCACACTAGTGCATTTTCTCATCCGCGGATTTTTCACTGTGACATTTCTCATTCTGGAGGTTTCCCACTAGGACATTTTCCCTCCTGGAGGTTTCCCTCTTGCACATTTCCCATTAGGACAATTACTCTTGTGGACATTTCCCACTAGGACATTTTCCCTTCTGGGCATTTCCCACTAGGACATTCCCCCTCCTGTACATTTCCCACTACAACTTTTAACCTTCTGGATATTTCCCACTACGTCATTTTTCCCACTAGAACATTTCCCACTAGAACATTTTCTCTCCTGGGCATTTTCCACTAGGACATTTTCCCTCCTGGGCATTTCCCATTACGACATTTCCCCTCCTGGACTTTTTCCCTTCTGGACATTTCCCACAAGAACATTTTCCCTTATGGACATTTCCCATGAGGACACTTTCTCTTATGGACATTTTCAATTACCCTTAGGATATTTCCCACCAAGACATGTATTTTCCCTTCAGGACAATTCTCTTCTGGGTACCAGGACATGTAGTTTCCCTTCTAGACAATTCTCTTCTGGCTATTTTCCCTTCTGAGATTTTCCATTAGGACATTTTCCATATACGGACATTTCCCACAGGACATTTTTCCTTTCCATCCACAAGAACGTTTTCCCTTCTGGAGATTTTCCACTAAGACATGTATTTTCCCTTCTAGATGATTCCATCAAGTTATTTTCCCTAATGGAGATTTCTCAATAGGACATTTTCCCTTCTGGACATTTTCCTCAAGGACATTTTCCTTCATGGAAATTTCCCACTTTGACGTTTCCCCCACAAGAACATTTTTCATTCTAGACAATTCCCACAAGGATATTTCCTATCTGGAGATTCCCAACTAGAACACTTTGCATTCTCGACATTTTGCACTAGGGCAGTTTTTCTTAAGACATTTCCATTTTCCCACTGCTACATTTTCCATTCTTGATTTTTCCCACTTGGAAAATTCCCAATAGAACATTCTTCCTTATGGACATTTTTCAACAAATTATTTTCCACCACGGCACCAGGATGTTTGCCTCCTGGACATTTCATACAAAGATGTTTTCCAGTACTAGAGATAATTCCAATATCCCACTATGTACAATGTACTAATATGTTCTCTCTTCTGAGTTTTCCCATTTTCTCTTTTGGACATTTCCCACCAGGACATTCTTCCTGATGAACACTTTCCACTAGCTAAGTTTATGACATTTTCCACTGGGATGTTTTCCCTCCTGATATTTCCCCAAGGACATTTTCCCTTATAGACATTTCCCACTAAGACTTACTCTCTGGATATTTCCCACTAGAACATTTTCCCTTCTTGACATGTCCAGCTAGAATTTTTCACTGCTGGATATTTCGCACTAGGACACAAGTTACCTGGTCATTTATTTTATAAAAAAAAAAATTAAAAGCAAAGAATATTGTGATTACAAGAGAAAATTGAGGAAAAAAAAGAAAAAAACTATTTTCATCAATATTTCTTTTGCTAACAAAACTATAACTTCGAATTATTTTAGATAATGAATATATAATTTTAAAAATATTTTTAATAAAGAATAACAAAGTAGAAATTTAATTAAATTAATTAAGTCTAATATCACTTGGACCAAAATACTGACAAGTTTTTCTTCTAAATAACTCATTTGAAAAAAATAGAAATAAGTAACCTACTCCAATTTTCTTAACAAAAGTTATCACACCTTTTTTTGCCCATGAAAAGTGATAGACTTATAAAACAAACAACCAAGTCAGTCAACAGTTTTGTTCCTGCCAGACTAGCCTATTGTCACAGATTCAAGTCTGTTTGCACAGATTTTGTGCTTGTCTAATCTGCAGAATACACCTCACATATGTGTTTTGAGAAGCTGTATCCCACAGAGCTAATCCCTGCTGACAAAGCCTTTCTAATCAGCTGAACAGTAAGCCTAAACTGAAACTCAGAATTCTGTTCTATTATATTATTGTAGCCTTACCCCAGTTCAGAAACATGTGCCAAAGCGATTAGAGGATGGCAGCTGACAGTTTACAATTTGACAAATTTGAAATCAATAGTTTCATATTAATTTTGCAGAACAATATCAGTACATGTAAAGTTGCCTTTTTCCTGATACTGATGATGTTCTGCTTCACAGAAATCTATCATTGTACTCATGTCTAATAAACCTAATTCTGCTTGGCAGAAATTAATAATTATATTAGTACTTTCCATCAAATCATTCTGAACTCGTATGCCAGAAAGGATGTGGATGTCAACGCTGCATCATCACATGTGGCATTCATGAAAACTGACACAGGTCAGAGACATCATAAGGAACTTCGCAACATGTCATGTGTTCTCGGAAATATTGTGACGTGTATTTGGAAGCACGCTTTCATTTTCAAACTCTGAATCGCAACATTGGCGATCATGGAAACTGAATGACGTAGGTCAGAGATATTATGAGGAACTTTGCGACGAGTTCTTACATGTTCTGGTGACTTCGTGTATTAGAACATTGAAAATTTAGTTTTACACCTCAGCCTGATTGGGCTAAGGCGTGTTGTTGTCACCCCTGTCTGTCCGTCCATCTGTCCGTTCTCTTTTCCCCAGGATCCCATATCTTGAGAACTGCTGGAGGCAGGTCGAAGAAACTTCTGTTCAATATAGACTGTAGGTGTGCCTTTTGTATGTTTCGTTGCTTAGGTCCTCGTCTGTCAGTCCACCTTTCTGTCCATCTGTATCATGGTTTAGTTCCAACATTATGTACTATCGACCTTCTTGTGGTAAGTTTCTAAAATCTAGTGGTGGTCAAATCATTTACAAAATAATTTCTCTGTATTCAGAAATGTTTTCTCTCCATTCTACTTCCAAAATATCCATTGAATGTTGCAAGCGTTCTACCTGATCTCATAAATCTACATATTACATGCACCAAAATAATTTGCAGGTGGACAAGGGAGATAACCATGTAGAGAAATGAGTTGTATAATGTAGGCCTGCTGGAAAATGTACATGTAGTGCAAGTGTAAATGTACAATTTAAATCTCCACAACTGTTTCTGCTTGTGAATTACCATTTACCAATTACTCAGTTGGCTTTAATTTTGCTTCAGTTGTAATCTATGATATTTCTACGTCTTGGGAACACTTATAAATAGCAGTTTGGGGCCACTATCAGCAGTGAACCTTATAGATCTACGTTTATAGTGTACAGAGGATTTATTTTTTAATGATACACTGAATAAAGCCAATGTTTACTTGCTATACCTTTTGAATAAATGTATGAAACTTCAAGATATATTTATGTGTCTACGCCCCCGATAAATGATAGCTATTCTATTAAAATGATGAACAATATAAGAACAATATGTACAGCATTCTCTTTGGGATTTGCACAAAAGCCCCATTGAATGGAAAACTATGGACAAAATGGACAAAAGCCCCATCCAGCATTTAGTTTCAGGCCAGGACAATAAAATCATAACTTTAACAATTTACCAATGTATATCCCCATGCATAGTACTGGTTTACTGGATTCTGATTGTCCATCCGTCCGTCCCTCTACAGTGTATGTGTCCATGCAACGATATGTTCACCTGTCTGAAATTTGTTTCCATGCAATAACTTGAGCACCGTTCAGCGGATTCTTCTCAAATTTGGTATTCATATTCCATGCCTGGGATTGTATTTTGACCACTTTCGCAAATAGGTGGTCCCACCTGGTGGTTAAACCCTACATGTATATGATTTCCGTGCAATAACTTGAGAACCTTTCATCATGTTCATGCATTCATTTTCAAGATGAGGTCAAAGCTGCTGTGCACGATAGGCTGATATACTACTACTGCAATTTGTAAACACAACATCTCATACATGTGAGGAGGTCATATAGCAATCTAGCCCCAGACCTAACTTTATCTGCGAAAACTGACCTCTGGCCTAGTGGATTTCTGGGAGCGGAAATGGAAACGTCGCACCTGTTTGTTTACTTTCTTATTTATTTTACTTTTTATGTGTTTTGTACTCTGTCCTAGGTGCTTTGTGCTCAGTACAATAAAGAATCTTATCTTATCATGCGCTCAATTAATTTTCGGCGGAACCAATCTCGCATTCGTCTATTTCCGTATTGGCGGAAATTAGCCCAGTTGCTAAGTTCTGGGGATAGACTGCTGTTACTCAACTAAACATGGAAATAGTTTTGTATAATTTGGATGAATTATGTTCGTTTGGTTAAAATTAACTGAATTTCACAATAAAATGCGTCCGGATCTCTCGATTATCAAATTAAGGCACTATTTCGTAGCCGGCTCACTGCGTAATCGTCATACGCTCCCCACCGGTGGAGATTTGTGCGTTCTATGCGAGAGGCTCTTTCTGCCAATACGGAAATAGCCGAACGTGAGATTGGTCATATCGGTCTCTGCCATGTGTGAAGAACTACTTTTCTCTGAGGTGGTGAAGTTTTGTAAAGGTGGTCACTTTTTAACATTCCTTTTACATGAAAAAAAGAAAGTGGCAGAGGTCAATGGTACTTTGTTCACAATTGTTGAGATTGTATTTGCAAATTGCAGTCAGACATATGGTTGGTCTTTGAATGAAAATGTAATTTATTTGTTTATACTAAGTCATATTTTAACTGCTCATCGGACCTCCAATGAAGTGTTGAGACATCTTTCTATATATTTTACATTGTATTATGTAGTATATTTTATCAGGAATTTGCTTTGTAGATTTGACTATAAAGATGAAATTTGTTGTGCTTTAAACTACACAGGATAAGAAGCCTATTTGGGGTCGTATTTGTCTTATACATTCTCAGGAAGATCGGGGTTAAGTAAAACCTGTGTTTTACTGTGTTCAGGTGAGAGACCTGGAACTGGGATTTGTCACTTGGTGTTGGAAACTGAACCACCCCCTCCCCCTTGAAAGTGAGTTCCCAAATTCGAGAACATTGCTGAATTTGGGAACGTTGCTGAAGGTTTTATGCTTCTGAATTCGGAAATCATTCCCGAATTCGACAACGTTCCCGAATTCTGCACATTCCTGAATTGATATTGTTTCAAAAATTATTTGCTAATTACGAGAGTCTGAGCTACAACCATTATTGTACAGGTGTGGCTTATTCGGATTGTATACATCATTATATTGTACTGTCGGTCTCACATTAAAAGGGAACAGGATTTTCGGAAATATATCGGAACCTATTTTTTTGAGAGCATTGAAATTTCGCAAATCATCTTAACATTATTTGTGCATTTTTATCCTGAAATTTAATGAAAATCCAACCAAAATTTGGGTCAATTCGCCAAAACGAATTCCACATGTTAACTTATGACGGCATATCAGCCAGTCCAGTGTTACACTGTAACTTACAGCATTACTTGCCCAAGGTCATTCATTGTGCTTTGAAATAACATGCGAGCTCTGAAGTTGACGTCGGGAGCGGGAGGGGGGGTCACTTGACTTGTATCGGTTCTGTCACTTCATCTTACCAAGCTCTTATACTGAATAGAACCCCTGGAGTGATTCATTGTTTCTCAGCAATCAACTCCCCCATTCACGGAGAGGAAGTTTGCAGGGGATGTTTTGACAGCATTCTCAACGAAACGGCAGGAATTGTCTCCATGTCTCAAGAAACATTCCTTTTTGCAACTGAGAGTTATCTTCCCCTGGTTTCGAATGTTGCCGCCAGTTTCAGATGGTAACACAAGTTTGATTGGTCTAGTGGAATATTTCCAACCAATCGCTATCTAGCTGTGTCATGTTGGCACTGGATTTGAACTCTGTTTTGAGAAATCGACGAGTGTGAGAAGAGAAGGTGAATGTAGAGAAAACAGTTGTTTTTAAGGCTCGAATATCATAATCTATCACAAGTTTGTGTAAGATCACACCAGGAACTGTTTATTGAAGACGTCAACATTGATTTTACTGGGAGAAAAACACAAAAATTTACGATTTTCATGCACTGAAATCGGACCCCACTCAGCTTTGTTTCGCAGCGGAGGAACAACAACAACACCATGAATAACACGAGAAAACAGAAAATCGGACAGAATTTTCGAAAAGGGAATTTACAAGAACAGGTGAGTGTAATTAATAACGTTACGAGGAAGTATCTCATCTAATGAGGCATCCCATCTCCTGATATAATTTGAAAGGCCCACATTTAATATAGAAACTCAACTGAATCAGAATCTGTAGCAGTGTAGGCCCTTATACCTTGGTACGAAATAAATTTCTGTCATTGTTTCTGTCTGGCCTACAAGAGGAGAGGAGGGGTGGGTACGCAGCGAACAGAGTTTCGCGAACCGACTCATTCTTTCAAATTATGTCAAAGTTTGTAACCTCATACTAAAACTGTCGGCCGGCGTAACACCCTAGGACCCACATCCTATGACTGCACTGGGTCAAATACAAGTCGCACATGTGCGTTCAGTCTTTATCAATTATCTTGGTATTGACAGCATTAACAATCTCTTGTTCTTATTTTTCAGATTCACCGAGACAAAAACCCTGGACAGAAGTTGCAGAGTGGACCTAGTGTCAAAAGACCTGGGGAGAAGACGAGCACAGACCAAAAACAGAAACGACCAGCATTTGGTGATCTCACAAATGTACTGATATTCTTTACAATACAGGGGCAACAAGTCATATGTCTTATCGGGAAATATGGCTGTGAGAGGTTTTGCTGAATGGGCTTAGTTTTGCAGCACCGGTACCAGAATTTAAAGAAATCATTTGAAAATGCAACAATCTTTATTCTCTGGGAATATTTTCTGTGACATCATATTGTACATGTACATATAGATTACATTGTATTCATCATTTTTGTATTCATAGGCCACCTTAAATGTCATCAATGAGACCCTAAAAGGGTCTAAAAAGGCCAAAGGGAAAGCTCCCAGCAAAGGTCTCCTGGCTCCCAAGTCATACCTTACTTCTAAACCTGCCTCCAAGAAGAAACCGGACCCGGAGGTTACTCTGAAGATGCGAGATGATGAGGAGATGAGCGATGCTGTTAGTCATTCTTCACAGGGATCTGTTTCATCACAGGGTTCAGAGAGTTCCAGTCTTCCCAGGTATGATCAGTGTACACACCCTGTTCTTTAACCGTTTCCCCCATAGACTTGCAGGTAATTTTCTCTCTCTGCCACATATTCTCTCTCTGCCACGTAATAGATTTGATATAGCATGGGTCGTCACCCTTGGACTCCTTTCCCATTTCGTAAGTTTTCTGTGATGTCAAATATTCTGTTTATGTCCCATGTCGTGTGGAGAATTATTTACCATTGGTCTAAATATTGCACAGATTTGGAGACTCAGTCATCAGTGTTAGACGCTGATAAATACCAGAGAAACATGAAATATCCAGGAATTTGGAAGCAGATTTTACTATTTTTTGTACATTTCTCTTAGAGTCCGGCATTTTCGACTATTTTGTTTTCCCTACCGATGTCACTTTATCCGTATTATAAACACACCAACAAGCTTTATAGTCTGATTTATTGAAATTTTGGCTTTCTGAATAGTTTTAATTAGGTTTCAGTCCAAGTAAACATGAAAATATCGCAATAATAAACCATCACATGGGATCTCGGTGACACCCGAGTCTCAAAATCCGCGTTACCCTTCATGGATTATCCAAACACTTGTCAAAACACATTTACATAGAGATACAACTCGTCACAACCGCACCGACTTACATGTACATGTACATGGGGGAAAGAACTAATAACAGGCCTCTTGTTTTGTGGGACAACAGGCGTGTGACAATCACTCGCCTTATTTATTCTCAGGAGTGTGGTTAGCACACCTAAAATCACACCCCTTAAACGAGTCTAGGCGAGTGATGGGTTTTCTCCCTTGATAAGCAATAAATATGTGTGAAGTGGCAAGTACAAACTATTACTCGGAATCATAATGTACAAGCATTCCCTCAGATTAACACTCTGTCTGTACTTTATTTAGAACAATAAACGTGAACCTTATTGTCACTTTAGGCTATAGCCTATGTCTGGAAAGTTCCACACCTTGAATGTCGATAGCTGCACAGAATTGCCCTGCATGCCAGGCTGTCCAGCAGAGTTGAACTGTTGAAAATGGGGTCAAAAAAACGGCGACTGTCTGGTCGTTGGAATTGATAAATAAATTGAAATAATGGATGGTATTTGATGCACGATACATCAATTTGAAACCCTGAACATACATTCAAAACATATTTGGCATTTTACAGCTTTAGAAATATTTAGGATTCGCAATTCGGCAAAAATAGTGTAGGCTACCATAAAACTCACGTAAGGAATTTTATCACGTTCAGAATACTACCGATGGACGGTTTGTTTTCCTTCATCTCCACTAAATAACTCGTCTAAATTCTTATAGTTGTCACGGTATGTATTCCTGGTTACTCGTAGCATAACGAATATTGAATATTTATTAAACACTCCCAGTAAATCGGTAAATATCCTTTTGTTTACGCGACATGTGGCTTCCCTTTGCGAAACCAAGCGCCATACTGACTCCGTCGAATTCGGCCTCGGCGCATGCGTAATTCAACGATATTTTATGCAGTTGGAACAGTTTGACCAATCAGGAAGTCGGGTTACGTCAGGTGATCAGCATTTTCGCGGGTTTATTGGGGTTGAATGGAAAGGATTCGAACACATGATCATTTTCACCCAATAAAATCGACGCATTTTTACTATGTGACAAATAAGGTTATGGAAATGAAAGCAGAGTTGTTGCCCTTCAATTTGACATCTTTAACATGGGGAGTAGCTTCCGGGATTCCGTTGAAGAAGCTTGTAAACAAGGTGCATTTTTACGCGTTTCAACAAACTTTTCTGAATAAATGACACTCTGTTTTACATTTGTAGACGATCTTCACATAACTAAGCGTCTTTTTTAGTAATAAACACCGAACACCGGAGTGTACATGTAAGTTCATGAAGAGGACTCATGGCTAAGGGTAGGAATGAACGATGCCATGTCAACTTGGCTAGTGTCTGGTTTGATTTTTCCACATGTGGCTTTAAATTGTTTCGAAAAACGATCAAACGTCCGATGGTTTCTCGGAAGTTGACAACTTGACAGTCGAACAACGTGCATACACGGAGTTGACAGGACAAGGGTTAATGGCACACGTAAGTTGGTAACGAATTTAGCTGCGTTTACTGTTTTTTAAAGACCGCGAAATGCCAGGTGCGCTATAGTCGCGCACCTAGTTCCAAGTTCAGGAGTGCGAAGGCACGGGAGCGCGATCGCGCGCCTCAAAACGAGAGGCCTGTAATAAGGTGTGTGGTACGGTACCGGTATATTTGTGTCGTGGTCCGTTTTTCGGATCCAACTTTTGAAAGTCAACAAGGGAGCAAGGCAAACACAAATCACATGCAGGCCTATAATAGAGTATTAATAGAAATCACAAAGTTATATGTATCCAGGCCTCACGCTTGTCTTACTTTTTTGAAAATTTGTTCTATTTCGTCCTACTTTTCCAGAATTTGTCCTACTTTTCTGGGATTTTGTCTGTCAAAAAAAAAAAAATAAATAAAAAAAAAATATGAAGATAACATTTTTAAGTGCAGCATTTTTGGCAGATATACTTGGTTAACAAATAAGAGTATTGATACACTGCATGATCCTAGAGTGTAATTCACAGCCAACAGAAAAGGGGTGGGTAAGACAGTCAACAGCATTGATAACAGAGACAGATGACTGTCTGACATCATGCCACGACAAATGAAGTTTCACTCAAGTCCAGGACAAAAATGACCATATCGCAGATTAAACTATTAATAATTGCTTTCACATTCACATAACAATTTTATAAATTTTCGCAACATTTTGGAAGCTCCAGTGGGAGGCCTGCATACGGTACCTGCAGAGTTAATTTCTAAGAAGCTGAACTTTGTCATGAGAAAAGTTTGAATGGTTGGACTGCAAGCACTTTAATCTCTTTATGATATGGTACGGTACAGTACTGATTTGAATTTCTGCATCAGGATACATGCACATAGTGTACACAACAAACATCCTCTGAATTTAAAGAAGTTATATTAAGACAAGGGGTATGTAGAGACAAGAGGGGTTGGGTGCTTTGGAATTAGATAATGTTTACTGGAATGCTGGGACCTCCCAAAAAGTTGACACTTGATAATGTTAGGTGAACGAAAGTAATTAGATGAATCAGAGTAACTTTTGTCCAAAACAGAAAACAAAACTAGGCAATACACAATCGTAAAATACAGATTTTTCTGAACAAAACTAGGCCGTTCTATTTCAATACCAAGATGGCATATTTGTATTAAAGTGCGAGCATGGCAGATAAGATTGGCCAGAGACCATGTAATCCTATAATTATTCATAGGCGTTAATGATGAAGCTGTTTGTTCGGGATAACAGACCCTGATCTGTGAGATTGGGTTGGTCGGTCGGAATAAGTTTTTTTTTTTATTATTGCTGAAAAGTCAGTTTAGTTCCAACTAGCAAAAATTTATAAATCAATTATTCCTCATAGTTAATGAATAAAGGGTACTGCTTTTTGGTAAGACTGTTAAATATATATATGCACCAAAATATATACTTAGCAGAAATTTATCCTAAAATACTCAACAAATATCGTGACAAGAATGCCGCAAGAGCCAAAGAGAAGCGTAACTTTTCGTTGATGTTGTTGTGTAACTCCCGTCAGATTGACATGCTGCTGGCATGGATGCTGTCATCTTCGTGTAGACAGCCACCTCTCTTCCCTCAATATTTCTGGGGATTACAGCCAATAGGTACAATGTACATGTAGGACGTCTCTCCACATAACTTGGTATCAGATCGACACTGAATGAGGAATAATGTGTTTACAAAAAAATGTGATCAAAGATAACCTGTTATCACTTCGACCGGACACTGCCATTGTTGTCTTAGAATTTTTGACATGCGGTCTGGTGTCGGGAACACTCGCATGACCTGCTATGTTCAACCTTTCGAGGGTTCCCAATTGCCCGGGAGATCAGCGAGACTGTTCCCGCGAGTTTTCCGAACTGTCAACATTTGATTTTCTTCGACAGATTAGATGGAAAAAAAAAATTTGACAAGATTATTTTTTTTTAAAGTTTTGAGTCGGGGATATTGTTGGGTCGGTCGGGTTAGCTCAAACAAACACCTTTTTAATTTAGGCCTCATGACAAACAGTTCGTGGATTGTAAAAACCTAAATCATGAAATGCCCTCCTTTCTTCAGCACAAACATGCAACTGTCTATTTTTATCTCCAGCAGAGATCGATTACGGGGTGACCAGTTTTCACCATCGTTCGCTGTATGTCAGAAAATGGAGTAAACAACGGGCCGCTAATCGAAACAAAAGTTATGCTTAGATAATTTAAACATGTGGAATAGATGTAAAAACACATGCATATTACCGACAATTCCATACTTTTAAGACAGGAAGCAGTTTTTTTCAAAGATGCCCCATGTATTGCAAAAATCAGGGACAAATTACAAAAATCGGCAGAGGACGCTGATTTCACCTAATTACTTTCCTTCACCTTACTTTGAAGATGATATTGGCTAAAAGTATTATATTTTTTTACAGCTCACAAGAAACGTATGTTGAGATGGAGTTGATGGAGACATCGGGTTGCCCTTTAGAAGATGACAGAATACCAGTGCCGGTATGTATATTCTCCTCTTCTTGCGATAGGGTGGATCCTTCGGCGAAGCTGTGCTCTCCCTGATCATAAATTTATGCAATTGACCAAAGATGTAAAAAAAAAACAGGAGTTGCTACTTCCTTACTTGGTGCTCAGCATTAAGAGGATAGATCGGGGACTGGCTGGTCAGGGATAATGTTACTGGACAGGGTATCATGTCTGCCTCAGCGAGGCCCCTCTGTCAAATGTATGCAACCTGTTGAAGATTGTTGAAAGCGACATTCAATCCTTTTCACCCTTTCAGTCCTTGGTCATATATACTTTGTTTTACAGCATGTTAACAAAGTATTTGCATATAATCGTATTGATTGAGTCACAGCTCTCGTGGCAAGTATGAGTGCCAATGAGTGTTTCATCTCAACAATATTAGACTGATCATAGAGAAGCCACATAAAGCCCCACCGTCACTACCAAGCCCACCCCCATTACCGCCGGGGGCCTTTGTAAGCATCTTTGCCAAACTCAATCATCCAATCAAGTGATTCGCTTTGCTCTGTTCAAAGCAGAGATCAACATGGTCCGACACTGATGTCAGACTGTCAGTAACTGTATGCATGACTCGGCATTTCCGCCAAGCAGAATTAAGCATAACAATTGAGGCTCCTCCATATTCTGCAGTCTAAAAAAATGTCAGTTCGTCTCATGAATATATGTAATGCTTCTGGCTAAGTTTAGCATGTGGGCTTGAGTGGTTGACCAGCATGATTGATGTATAGGTAGACCATGATGTTCGTCATAATGGAAAATCCCAAGGCCAGGAGTAGAACTTTGCCCAAGGACTGGTCATGCCTGGGGGTAGATAGTACATTATCTCCACAGTCTGACATTACATGGACTTGTGAAAGTTTCATTATCACAATCATTCCTAATCATATTCCTTGCAGTTTTATGGAGTTGATCAACCAAGACCTTAGATGAGTCTCTGCAAGAATTTATCGCAGTGTGCTCAATGTTTTACAATTTCGACCCTAACCAACTTGTTCTATCGATCATCCTGGTGCCATTTTCAAAATGTAAGACCTGTTGACCACTAATGGGACATGACTTGACTAGTTATAATCACCTGCTATAATGCATTCAAGGTAAAGCCCAACGCACACAGTGAAAATATTGCTATATTTAGAACAAAAAACATTGTTTCGTGTTTTTGCCTGTTTCCTGCATCAATGAACATTTCATCTCGAAACAAACTGCCAGTGCAACAAGTAGACATAGCCTTGGGTTCAGTCCTTTGTCACATGGGCACGGCTCGCCAGTTGATTGGTTAATAGTTGGAAGATATGCCGAGAAATGGTCGCAGTCACCGCACGTAGATGACTTGTTTCAGGGCAAAACATGTCCACAACATCAAACAAGTTTGATTTCATGAACAGTTATTCTGTTCAGATTTTATTCTGCTTCTAAGTGTACCAATGCTGTTCGAAAAATTAGAAGAAATAGGGTGCATCAGACTACACTTATTCAACCCATCCACTACCCTCGGGGAGCATATCCCCACCCCCGGAGCAAAAATGTTAAAATTTTGGACTTCCTGTCCACAGCCTGCCGGTCGGTCTCATCCTGTGTCTCCTAAACTAAGGCCTGCCTGATCCCCCGAACTCTCATATTCCAGATGCTTGCATCAGGCTATACACTTCTTGAACCCATCAACTACCCTCGGAAGCATGCCCCCCATGACCATGCCCACCCCTGGAGTACTGAGCCCGACCCTATATCTTCTAAACTAAGCTTCGCCTGATCTCATACCATCAAAAATTCCAGCAGCTTACATCATCCTACACTTATTCAACCCATGCGCTACCTGGCCCCTGAAGCTTGTCCCGACCCACGAGCCCTGAGCCCCACCCTCTATCTCCTAAAGTAAGTCCCAGTACACATTATTAATATTATGTAGCATTACTGTATGATTGGAAACATTTGTCATTATCTTATTTTATTGTCATACAAATGTGAGGGTTTACCACAATGCTGGTGTCCCATTCCATGCTGGAAATGATAGCTTTACTCCACATATATACACTGTTAATAGCTTTGTCAGAGAAGGGATTATATAATTAACGTATCATGACACAAAGTTACACCAAGAACATACTCCAAATTGCACACCAATTGTTCCTAACTATACATTATTCATCAGATCTATGTAATGAGATGTATATAAGCTTACAGTACTTTTGAAAAAACTGTAATCTTTCTTCCAAGTTTTATAATAGTTCTTCTTACAATACAACATCACCATCTGCACAAGTCCAGGTAATCCCTAAATTCTCGCGGAGATTTTACCTGGACCTTTTTGGTGATTAGGATGAGTCCTCGAGTCATTGCGTCTAGTACACAATCTTGTACATTTCATCCCCAGCGGTTGTTTTGAATTAGCGTGTCAGTATCTGAAGCCTTACGATGTCGATTTCAAAGGTAGTCTTGCCAGCCATGAAATTAAAACCAGTCAAAACTCAAACCTCGCTTCCGATTGGCCTGATGAGCTGCTTCAGCACGATTACTGAATGGTTCAGTTTAGAGGAAACCCTTCGAGCTATTTATATCCAGAACTGCCATCGGTAACTAACCAAGCCAGTGTACGGTAGTACCGATGGTAAACTATCGATTGATACACTGGCTCATGAGGATGCAACATCACTGACATAGAATTTTTTAATTTTTTTGGTCAAATGATGTGCATTGCCAATGATGTGCTATCTCACATGATGTGCCACCCTAAAATAGGGCTCAATATTTTTGCAAAGCTGCATGTGTTCTAATGTTCGCTGTGTGCATTGGGCTTTAGGACGCATGCTCTGAGCATCACAGATCTACGTCATGTAAAGCTAGAAGGATCTGCTCAAGAATTAAACAGTGGCACTGGCATTAATAGAGAAACAACTCCTGGATCACTGAATGTATTTTCCTTGCTTCTTCCCAGGATGGTGTCGATGATGTGGATTCAGAAAATTTGAACGATCCTGTGCAGGTGGCGCTGTATGCATTGGAAATATTTGAATATTACAAAGAAAGAGAGGTAAGATCATGATCACATGTTTATGGTACAGTAAAATCTGTGTAAACCGACCATGCTTGAGACCAGATTATACTGTCAGTTCTGACAGGGTTCTAGTTTATCAATGTTCGAATACCTTAAATTTTTGCATTGGGGCCCAAGATAATGTTGGTATTTAGAGGTTGGTTGGTTGGTTTACCCAGGTGTCTGTATTCACAAGTTTCACTGTACTTTTATCAGCTGTGGTATTTTAATTTCACCATTTCATATTTTCAATTTAGCAAGTGACATCTCTGATGACTTTCGTAGCCCCAGCACTATTACAGTAACACATATAGATTGGCAATGTAGTAAATTTGGCACACATATATATGTTGTCCTGATTATTTTTTTTTTCAAATGGCTTTGATTCATTGTCTTGATTATAGATGATTCTTTAAAATATAAATTTGGAATTGGTTATGTAGATTCACTTATATTTACTTTGATGTAATCATGCAAATGTGGTAAATTTTGACAGAAACCCTTAAAAGTTGTTTCAATTTTAACAAAGAATAAATAAATAAAAATAAATAAATAAAAATGGGCCGATCCTAAAATTACTGAATATTTAGATACCGGAAGGTAAGATTAACTCAAACAAATTTCCTCTTTTTATTGTTGGCCAGGCTTAACATTCTCACTTAGGCCATATGTACATGTTCATGAATTTGTGCTATCTATGATGAATGTTGTCTGTTGAACAAGACCTCTAGGTGTCATTCATGGACATGGTCGATTACAATAATCCCTCTAATAATTCAGTCCCCCTATAAAATCTAACGTAAGTAATGGATAATCTGCATGATTTTGGACAATTTTGTCAACTTGTTATTCTAATAAATCTGATCACCCCAAGATTTTATGGTGGGAAAGTTCACTTCCTGTGATAGAAGGATTACCGTAAATGTTGAATTGACCTAAACTTACTGATAGACCTTGTGTTAACACTTTATTAATCTTTGTTTTTGCAGAAAAAGTTTAACATCCTTCCCTATTTAGAAAACCAACCCCAATTATCTGTGAACATGCGCTCCATTCTGGTGGACTGGCTAGTTGAGGTACAGGAGAACTTCGAGTTGAATCACGAGACGTTATATCTGGCTGTCAAACTGGTCGACATGTATCTCTCCAAGCAAAGTCTCTCCAAAGAATTCCTCCAGCTGGTCGGAGCGTCCGCCTTGTTTATTGCTTGTAAATTTGATGTGAGTAAAGTTGTCTGATATGCAGCATTTTGGGGAAGAAATGAGTTCAGTGAAATCATGGATTTGTCTCTTGGAAAGGGACAGATTAAAACTGATACAGACAAGCAACATAATACAACCACTTCATTGCCTCAAAATTTCCATTCTGTGGGGCTCCTAGGGATTAACCTGTGGTGTCATTGGTCCCCTGGTCCTGATAAGAATACAATGTATAAGTTCCTCGGCTCCTCAGACAGCTTTTTGTAAGAGGCGACTACCTGGGGCACCAATGGGGTCCTGTGTTTAATATGGAATACAACCTACCCGTGGGGGTCCTGGGTATGAAGGGGAATTGGACCCACACATCTGAATTTGACTGAAAGATTGTTGATAGGGATGTTAAATCATCATCACTCACTCAATCTTTTTTCTTTTTTTTTAAATATTTCAACCCCTAGGAAATAAAATAAATTTTGTTTTCTTGTCTAAACCATACCAGTCAGAAAACTTTACATGATTAATGACTGAGAATTTCTATGAGGTGTCATGGTTGTGAAATAGTTGACTGCATTTTATTTTCCTGTCAGGAGCGTTGTCCCCCATTGATAGAAGACTTCCTGTATATTTGTGATGATGCCTACAACAGAAAACAGTTTATCGACATGGAAAAGACTCTTTTACGTACTGTAGACTTTGACCTGGGAATTCCACTGTCCTACCGTTTTCTGCGAAGATATGCCAAGGTAAGACTGTTTTCAGAAAGACCCTAGGTGGGGTGTCATGCCTGCCTACGGCATGATACTTCAGTTGGATGACACTATATAATAGAGGCATCCTGCCCTCCCTCTCCCACTGTTATACAGTGAAACTTATGAATATCGACATCTGAGTAACTGACCAACTTCTAAATATTAACATAATCTTAATACTTTAACTTACAGTACTTTGAACCTTGATAAACCAGAACCCTGTCAAAACCAACACTATAATCTGGTCCTAAGCATGGTCAGTTCACCCAGGTTTCACTGAAAAACAGAAAAATTGTTAAAAGTGATGTTCAACCCTAGGGAGGCGCCAACTTTGAACAGTTACAAATCATACCTCAATAGCACTGAGTGGACTTTATCATTTAGACACTACAACCCCGGGCTTTTGATTACCCTCTTGATATGACAATAAACATTGTGCCCAAATTAGAGATCAAAAATAAACAAACTATAGAAAGAAAAAAAGTAAAAAATTTGTGGTGAATCAATGTTCATGGAGATTCCTCATCAATTCTAGAATTCTATTTGAGTCGAAGAATACCTATTTTGCCAGAAATCAGGGATTTTTGGGCACGAACCCCTGCGTAAACAAACAATTACTGCGCCGAATAGAGGGGGTTTGCCAAATAAGGGTAATCTAAAGCCATGCAACCACCAGTTACACTCAGGTTATTTGGAAGAGCAACCTTTCCCAACCATCTGGAAGATCCTCCAGCATCTTGGACAGTAACTAGTATTTCCAGGGCCAGTATTGGAAATGTTTCTGAACTTATCAGTACTGTCTATAATAATTCAGTCACCTTTTGGCCACCTTCAACTTGACCAAGCACAAAAGACAGAAAAATAGTTTCTTCAGGCCACTTGAACAAAAACAGGAACCTAATTATGAACAGTTGTGAACAGTTGAAGCAGAATTTTGGGAGACTATTTTTCTTTTTAATCGACTTCTAAAGTATGTTTCAATTATTAGAGACCTTGCCATACTCATGTACTCTATCTGACTTTATTTCCATTCCTGATCATGTGGTTCTGATTTCAGTGTTCTCGAGCCACAATGGAGACGTTAACCTTGGCGAGGTATATCTTAGAACTGTCGTTGATGGAGTACCCTGTGATCCAGGAGCTTGACTCCAAGTTAGCAGCAGCCACTCTCTACCTTGCCTTCAAAATGAAGCAAACCGGAAACTGGGTAAACTATGGAATTTTGCACACACCACAGGCCCTTGTTTCACAGTCTTTGTACGATGGAAGTCGATCGCAAACCCATCGTACGAATATTCGCAATGAAAACGAGTGTTTCACAAAACCTTTACATTGGATCGCAAATTTGCGAGAGGGGTGAGCCTCTCGCAAACCTTGCTAAAATATTGTATTCAGGCTTTCTCCGCTGTTCTGCAAGTTCCTGGATTTAATTTATTATCGACAATGATGGATATTCCATCTATTTGTAACCAGCTGAAAGCCCAGCCTTTGTTTTTGGAAGTCCTGTAAAATATAACCACAAGGAAATATGTCAGAATAGTTATTTCAGAGCGATAAATTTTCTACGAATATACACAAATTTGCTTGAAACCTGGCCACTTGCTTGGGGTTTTGTGAAACACTCGTACAAACCTTCGCAGACCCATCTCGAACCATCACAAGATTTACATCGCAAAACCCCGGATTTTGAGCATACATACTTTTTGGATGCACCTTTTGGCAAATATGGGATGAACAGTTCCCTGAATCTTTGCCTTTCACTCCTCAACCTTAGGGAACTACTTAGTATTGCTATCGCCATTCACATGCAATCTCTCAGTCTGTTAACTTTTTTCCTATCGGCATATCTGGGAAACTGATTAAGGAAAGTTCATGAGAATTTGAAATTAAAATTTACTTTCATGCTACAAATGTAGATGTGCCTTTTGTATGTTTTCAGACTGCAGGAGTTCACTCTATTTATTCATTGATTTGTAACACTGGCTATTCTCTATGTATTATGGTACTCTTTTTTTTTTTTTGAAGAAGCGGGGAGGTCTATATCAACTTTCGAGAATCCTCCACTGTAGTTATCTGAATGACCTGTGAAGGATACCCGATAGTGATATATATCTAGGATATATCCTACAGAAGTGTAAAAACTCATAGGTTCGAGCTATAGGACAGCCTTTACACAAGTTGCTGTCCCAGGAACTTTTGTGTGGTACTGATTTACTTCCACGTACGAGCACTTGAGAATATAAACATGAACACTTGGTTTGCTTGAGGAGATCTACACATGAATGAACACAATTTTCTGATGATTATCATTTCATGGCCTGTATGGCATGCTGAAAATGCGTGCAAATAACACAAAAACATCACCACAAAAAATTCTAAACTTGAGGGAAGTGACTGAGTGCAGTCTGTGTACATGTTAATCATTCTGTGGCTTCAGCTTTTAATAGCTTTAAAGTGTGACTGTGGTACTTTTGCAAGTTTAGGTCATATCCAAGATAATCGTCCAAATTATAGAATTTAAAATCTGTGTCTGGTTTTACGACTTTAATTTTAACAATTTCAATGTTATTAATGTTAATGTAATGCACAGTGCCACAAACATGTCAGAACTTGCGACGTTATTATGAAACAATAAACCACGTCACGACGCAACATTGCTACAAAACTCTTCCATTCTCTGCATTGCTGCGACGTCCCACAGCCGATGCAGGATGCTTGAAATCTGACGTCGTTAACGTCATCCAGGGGTTTTTCTAGCCGTTTTTTCATCGTGGTAACCACGATGAAAAAAGAAAAATATTGTTTTGCAGAGAATTTCAAATTGAGTTTTGATAAAAAAAATTGAGTTTTGTGATTTTTGCCATTTGCGCGCGAAAGCGCGCACGAAAAAATATTGAGTTTCCCACAATTTACCAGTTGTCAGTTGATATGTTGTCTCGCATGACCCGCCCACATCGATAGTTAGGAGATAAATAATGCCGTATGTATATTAATTATCAGTAATTTTTTGGCTGTAAAAAAAATAAGTAAGCAAATCCAAGTAAAACGAATGAGGTGGTCGCTTGCCGTCACAGCGCGGAGGCCACGAGCGCCATTTTGGTCCACATTCTTGGGGGAACCCCTGGCCTGATTTCAAAACGAGGCACAGTCCTTTTTCCGGCATGAATCTCTAGCGAAGATTCCCCTCGTGTCAAACACACAGCAGTACTAAAGTTTTAACTCCGGCAGTTTTGATGGTCGCGTACCAAAGCCATTATTGTTTTAGTTAACGGGTCAGTTGTTTCCTCATCAACCAGTCGGCACATTGTGCCGAATTTAACCATTCATTTCTCTAGTGATACGCTTTTGGGCGAAGTGATCGAGCGCTTCACATCTTTACTCTCGACAACAACGACAATACAGGCTGTCGACCTGCACGTAACGAAATACTCGTACAGCTTAAGGACGATGGACATACAGAAGTCGTTGCCTTGGACAGAGAATCCCTATCTTCAGTCATTATAAAAGAATAAAAGAAGTTGAAAATTCCGGTAATAAATCCTGCAGTTATCTTTAATAGGGGTCACAAGTAAGAGTGGTTTCCCAGGATTTCTATTTACAGAATGTTTGTGCTTTTGAGTTTTACTGTCTACCATAATTATTTACGTTATGTTTCAATTAAATTAAAGCAAACTTAAGATGTCTCTTTAGAGAATAATTATTTCATAAATGTTTTTTTCTGGTGATCTTTATGAGAGATTTCAGAGTGTATAAATCTGTAAAATAGGAATTTTGTCAGGTTATATATTCAATCACATTCTTCTCTGTCAAGGGTAGAAAATTTAGCTTCAATAATTAATAATTATAGCTTCTAGCATGTATGTTTTATTATGAGAAGGTCAAGCTAAACAACCTATTAACTGACAATGGCCATACTGTGGTTTGGTGTGGTTGAACAGGAGTGTACAAGTGTATTCGGTCGACGGCCGAATATTTTAGACTGATGTATATATCTTGATTGACAACGCAGCAGCAGTTCAATATGTTGTTGTTGCTCTAAGAAGACACGACACGCTACTGTCGCCTTCAACACACGGTACCCTGCCACGGTTTGGGCCAACGGGTTATCACGTAACACTGGGTTATTTTACCAATGTTACATAGACTGTATATAATTCATGCAAATAGGGTTGGCACTATTTGTCGATCTCTAAAGTAGCGTCTACGGTGTTTCTGTTCTCATAAACATGACCAACCTCAGTTCTGTAATTGGTGCGATGAAAAAGTTGAAAAAATTGAGTTTCATCATTTTTTTGATGAAAAAGGAAAAAATATTGAGTTTTGTAGAATTTCGATGCGCGCCATAAAAAAAATTGAGTTTCCAAAATTTTGAAATTGAGTTTGTGAACAATTTTGGGCTAGAATAACCCATGGTCATCTCTGACGTCAAAAGGGACAGTGCAGATTTCTGCCTTTTGAATCCTCTGAGGCAGAATACGAGTGAAATGTTAGGGGAAACTTCACTACGTTTTGTTATTCACATCGTTATCTCGAATATGACGTACTTTCACACGTGCTACAGTTACACTTTAAATTGTCTTTCCGATACGATGTATGTGTTCGTAAAAGCTGTTAATTGATGTCGACTTCATCTTTATTCACTAGCTGACCTCCCCGGAGAAGTCCACTTGTGTATGAAGATCATCAAATTTCTTCAAAATGTTAAAACGATCATTTTTTCATTTCTGTTTTCAGAGCTCAACATTAGAATATTACACAGGTTATAAGGTCCGTGACATCATAGCTTTGGTCAAAGTTCTGAACAGGATGGTAGCTGGTGCCAATCACAAACAACTCAGTACAATCAGATCAAAATACTCTCATGAGTAAGTATTTTGGCCATATGCCAAACAAGATTTTGTTTCTGTTTTGTAATGTCTGATACAACAGATATATATTCAATATATAATGTATATTGTTATTGCTGAATAAGTAGAAATAAATCTTACTTATTTATTCAGCTGTGGGTGTGTGATACCCACACATCATTTCAAGCCTGCCCCAATTTCTTGCGCTGTAAAACTCACCTTCACATACTTTATTGCTATCGTGTTCTTCTGAGGTATATCCAAGGTAGAATACGCAGGTATTTCGTGGTAATCCAGTGGTAGATCCAAATGTTTTTCGGAGCACAAAGAATCGCGACTCCACTACAAGTTGTAATGGGAAGAAGGAAGTGACGTCATCGAACAGATTGGATTCTGGATACTCACGCATGGGCGTTGGGGAGCAGAGGAACTATTTTTGGTTCTGTGGTAATGAAATTACAATAGGGCAATCGCGTAAGAACACGATAGCAATAAAGTATGTGAAGGCAAGTTTAAGCTTAGAAATAGGAAAATTGATTTTCAAATTTTTCATTTTCACACGTTTTCAATCAGTTCGTTAAACCTTCACTCTTCAATTATGGCCAGTTCCTTCTGGACTACAATTGTTTTCTCCAGACGAATATGGACATAATCTGATAATTCCAGTACATTGGTTTGAATTCCAGGTTTAAGATTCTTGCAATTAATGTGCAGACTTGTCCTGTCAGTGAAAACAATATGTACACAGTGATATGGTACCATAGCGGTGAATGCCTCTTCGCCAGAACTGGAGCGGACACACCACCACTCTGATACCACTATGCTACCGTTCTCTTGAAGAGGTAGTCTAGTCTATGGTACCATATAGCTCTGGTGCACAATATTTTCACCGATGAGGAACTTGCATGTGTATGGTACCCCATCCAATAAGTTTCCCACCGTAAAATCTGGGGGTGGTCAAATTTTTTTAGAACAAGAAGTTGACAAAATAGTTCAAAATCTTGCAGATAATCTATTATTTCTTTGTTATTTCAATGATTTTAGAGAGTGATCAAATTTACTGAATTTTGTCCCCAAAATTGGAGGTGATTGAATTTTGATAATTGTATTATTAGAGGGATACCGTACATCAGAATCAGCATCATATATAGTTTATTGCATTGTTTATTTTCAGAGTTTTCTACAAAGTGGCAAAAACACCTGCTGTGGCGACAGAGAGGGACTTAATGCTCCAGTGTTGACATAAAGAGGCGCATTGTGTAGCAAAAGCATAGTCTCGATCTACAGTATGGTTCTCATATGGGTGAATATTTGGATGCTGTTATTCTTGTGAGATTTCCATGCATAAGTAGCCAAGACAGACTTGATACCATACATCGAAAGACGAACCCAGACTTTGTATAGTGCACCTTTGTGCGATCTAGAAATGGCCTTGTGATCAGTATACCACACTGTAAAGTGGCCTTGTGATCAGTAAACCACACTGTAAAGGGCCAATAGGCAAAATTTTCAATTTGCAGCAATGGATTGTGTTTTGGCAGTTGTTTATAAAAGGGGCTTTTGAGTATCAGTTCATCAATCGTGGGTCAAGAAAGGTTGTAAAACAGCCATGAAGTTCTTACTTTACTGGCAAACCTACATATGTTTTCAAACATAATTTTTTTTTTCAGTTTTAATCTTAAGTGATTTGATGTTTGATTTTGTTTGTTTGTTTGTTAGTGGATCTGTGTTTTTAAGCTTAGAAACATGTTTGTACGAATATTTACTGTGCATCTTCTGACACACAGAGGAGCAACCACGCTGTTCTCAGAGATGGTTGCGAGAGATATCCTACTGGCAGTCAAACCACTGGAGGAACTTATTTATAGAACACGGTTCACCCCCTTCATCTCCTGTATCACACTCCTCTATCATCTCCAACACCCTTGACCTCTCCATCACCGCACCACCTTTTCTCCATCATCAGTCCCCCCCCCCACCCCAAATCTCCTCCCCCCCCTCCACCACCCCCTACTCTCTCCGTCACCCCTACTCTCTGTCCACACTCTCAGACCCCCCCCACAAATAGGTTTATCTGTCCAGAACACTGATGACTCCCTGTGCCAATAACAATAATGATAATAATTGTCCCCCGCTACTTAGTAGGGGGGGGGACTTAGAAACACCGGTGTCCGTAATTCCGTAAGATTTTCTTGTCCGGACAATAACTCGTGAACGATTCAACCGATCAACTTCAAACTTGGGGTGTGCCTTGACATTGGCGAGAGGACGGTTGGGATTGTTTTTCAGCAATGTGCGTAATCCAATATGGCCGCCGTCAGCCATTTTGGATTATAAGCAGTCGGATCTTAGATTTTCTTGTCCGGACAATAACTCGTGAACGACTTAACCGATCAACTTCAAACTTGGGGTGTGCCTTGACATTGGTGAGAGGACGGTTGGGATTGTTTTTCAGCAATGTGCGTGATCTAATATGGCCGCCGTCAGCCATATTGGATTATAAGCAGTTGGATCTTAGATTTTCTTGTCCGGACAATAAATCGTGAACGATTTAACCAATCAACTTCAAACTTGGGGTGTGCCTTGACGGTTGGGATTGTTTTTCAGCAATGTGCGTAATCTAATATGGCCGCCGTCAACCATATTGGATTATAGGCAGTTGGATCTTGTCCGGACAATAACTCGACAACGATACAACCGATCTACTTCATATGTGGGGAGTGCCTTGACATAGTTGAGAGGAGGATTAGGATTGTTTTTCAAGGATGTACTTAATCCAATATGGCCACCATCAGCCATACTGGATTTCATTGGATTTTAAGCAGTTTGATCTTGTCCAGACAATAACTGGAGAACGATTCAACTCATCTACTTCAAACTTGGGGAGTGCCTTGACATTGGTGAGAGGACGGTTGGGATTTTTTTCAGCATGTGCATAATCCAATATGGCCGCCGTCAGCCATATTGGATTATAAGCTGTTGGATCTTAGATTTTCTTGTCCGGAAAATAACTCGTGAACGATTTAATCGATCAACTTCAAATTTGGGTGTGCCTTGACATTGGTGAGAGGACGGTTGGGATTGTTTTTCAGCAATGTGCGTAATCTAATGACTGCCGTCAGCCATATTGGATTATAAGCAGTTGGATCTTGTTTGGACAATAACTCGAGAACGATTCAACCGATCTACTTCATACCTGGGGAGTGCCTTGACATTGTTGAGAGGAGGATTAGGATTGTTTTTGAAGGACGTGCTTAATCCAATATGGCCACCATCAGCCATACTGGATTTCATTGGATTTTAAGCAGTTTGATCTTGTCCGGACAATAGCTGGAGTACGATTCAACTGATCTACTTCAAACTTGGGGAGTCCCTTGACCTTGGTGAGAGGACAGTCATGTATTATGTTTTATGGATGTGCATAATCCAATATGGGTGCTATCCACTGTATTAGATTATGTTAAGCTCATCAGCGATATCTCCATTTTGAAATCATACTCTTCATCAATGATATGAGATATCAACGACAAAAAAAAATAGACCATAGAGGTCCATGGCCCCCGCAGCAGCAGCGCCAGTTATGGTGGATGTAATCCACCATAACTGGTGCTGCTAGCGGGGGACATGGACCTCTATGGTCGATTTTTTAATTCTAATTATTCAGATGTGTTATTCTTAAAATATAAGTGATATTAATTTTAAAGACCTCCATTCACTTTCGCCAAATGCAATATTTCTTCCACATCTGGAACAAGGTTTCTTTTCAAAACCTAGATGGAAGTACAACATATTTTTGTCTGTTCATACGATTAGATTGATGAGGAAATGATCCTAGTAGTAGATTTTTATTTCACAGGATCCCGGACACATCAGCAACAGGCCAATATATCATAACAGATTGGCTCTCGCAATATATATATTCAGTGATACGTGTAAATTTCAACACCTTGTACATTCAGAGATTGCGCACGACCCCAATTTCACTTTCAAGGCTTGTTTTTTCATAGGAATCCAGGAAACCAATTCATGCAGATTGAAACCTCAGGATGTGAGCGAAGTGTATATGAATAACTTTGAATTCCTGTAGATTCCTTTTGGACAGGATTTTGATGCAAAACAAGGCCTGACTTGAGGCAAAAACTGCCAAATTTCATAATGTAAATATACATATTCAAAATAATCATTTTTTTATGAGCTCTTCCAGAAAATGTGGGAAACAGAAGGCTGTTTCAGCCTCAACAATGCACCCACATAAATTAAATGCATCTCTGCAGGGTTCAGCCTTTGTTCCCATTTCTGTTTACTGAGCTTTTGTTGTCTGCTAGACGATGAAAGGCAGTGCTGACTAAGCTGTCTGTTGGTGATAATCGAGGCCGCTCTGCCACCATGTCCGTGGCAACAATTTGTTGACAATGGTTCTGAAACCTTTTGTATTTAATATCTTAAAAATATTAATGATGCCGACAAAGATAGACAAACATCTGTATAGAAATAAAGACATCTTTATTCTTTCTTCAGAGAATTTAGAGATATTAGATCTAGAGGTTTGAGGCACAATCGAATCAACTGAGATCAATTTCAGTCATAAATAATCAGTAGTATATCAAATATTAGCTTTACGATTATATAAATCCATCAGATACCTTCAAACATTGGCTGCTTGCTTCCTTGATAAACCGGAAATTCCTTTGCTCTGATCCTTGAGGCAGAGTGGCATCTATTATGGCGATTTATCACCCATGGCGCAGGCAGGCGAAAAACAATCGGACAGTGTAACTAGAACTGTCTTTCGTTGTCTGGCAGACGAGAAAAGCTTGGTAAAGCAAAAATAGGAACAAAGGAGATCCTAACGGAAGACGGCAGATCTTTGCATTGTGCAAGACTGGGGGACCACCTTCACTGTAATCTGATTTCCATCCATTCTGGAAGAGCCCTAACCTCATACATATATTTATGCAATAGCATCATTTGAATAAATGCGGTAATGTATCGGTGTAAATGTAGAAGGTGATAGTGATGTAGAGATCGTCTTTTAGCTAATTTCTCATTCTGACCAATCAGCATGTACATATAATGTAATTGGTATGCAAACTCGTGCGATTATTTACCACATAGGTGAAATCGTGTTACGGCACATTTTAAAGTTGCAAACAGATTCATCTCTGTTATTGTCTACATATAATGAAAATATCATCAAATATTGTACCCTTCATACAAACTATAAGACTACATTCATAATCATTTCATTTTCCTGCAGTCGGGAAGGCACAAGATTAGATGTTTTGCTTTTATTTTTTTTTTTACAAATGTACAAGTTGAAGTTGCATTCTTTATAATGGGATTGTGACATGTCCATTAAAAATTCAAGAAATATTTTGTGAAACAAGATTTTAATTTTGAATCTGGGATGATCATGAAAGACAAATTGATCAAATAATTGCTACTGCTGCCTTTTCATAAACACTTTAGAGGATGCTATTTCTTGGAATAATATTTTTAGACATTTAATATATTTGTAAGATAAATCTGAAAAAATGAAATGTTTATAATAAACTGTAAATACTAGCACGACTAGTGAAAGTTTCTCACTTTTTATTCACATGTTCTAGTCTGTGTGAAATGTTGAGTGGATACTTGTATACATGTTTCTTAACTCTCCCGACCTCTGGATGTACTCTTTGTATACTTATGGTTAAGCCCTATTGCAGCTGTATGTCTCTCTATCACTGATAATAAAGATCATCTGACAGTGCTTCCTGTTTGTGTTTTACCATGTAAATGTCTCCATTTTGTTATATTTAAGGGTTTGTTATGACTAGTTCAGGGTTTCCGCTGGGCTCAATGTGGGTCCGTCAACGGACCCATTCCCCCACAGCATAAAAATATTTTCCCCCCGAATTTTTTTTTTTTTCGTAAGTCCTTGGTCACTGCTGTTTAGTTAATCGGTGAAATATATCCATCAGCTGCATGCGGCAGGTCTGCGGGAATAATAATATGAGATCGGAGTGGTGTACGGAATTGAGAATGCATATCCTGTCGGGTCTCGTGATGTCCCGGATGTTTCATTCATCCCGCGCTGGCCGTGGCTGGCCACGTGGTCCTCCTGTTTGGCAAGTGGGGCAGACCGGATATATGATGAGGTATGATAATCGACGTCCATTTGCTTCTGTATTATATAGTATTGGTATTCTACACCCATTTGCTTCTGTGTTTAGATATATTAAATAGTCTCTATTTCCAAACGTGCGGTCGGTGAACTCAAGAAAGCGATCGACAAGAGACATCAAAATTGGATTTCTCATTTTCTGCTTCACATTGCCGCGCTTTCTATTTTACACACTGACAATATATCTTTTTTATTTTGGATTTAACCCCTCTCATACTCTCCCCCCTCAGTGGATCCCATAATCAAAACGGACTTATATTTATTTTCCTGGCGGAAACCCTGCTAGTTACGGTAACATAACAGGAACTCCCTCGGGTGTTACGTCAGTAATCTGTAATTCTGCATAAAATAAATATTTTAAAAGTCATTATATCTGCCATGATAATACATCCAAAATTAAGTTTGCATTTATAAGAAAAAATCCATGCTAAAATGTATAATAAAACATCCATCGATGCTGTTTCACATCACTTTTGACTTGGAGTTAATATTAAACTGGCGTATTTTGTCTCTATAAAATAGAGCTTTTTGTGCGGAATTAGGTTAATTTTTGCCCTTACTAAAATAAGGCGTAAAGATTTTTTTGTATGTTACCGCAACTACCCAGTACTCCTTTCATGTGGAAGTCTTTATGGACATTATTACGATTGGCTTTAGAACTGCCCAAACCCTAGGGAATGACTAGTAATTTCAGACTCTTGTCCGTGAATCCATGAGCAATTATTTTCTTGCAGCTGCCAAACACATTCAGGACGAGGTATCGGGCCCGAAAATATTTGATGGTTTCAGAGATATTCACGTAAAAGTCATGGCGGCGGATCATTTTCTCATGAAAACACTTTGTGGGAATGCTCCAAAAATACTGTTGCATACTAGAAGTACATGAGGGAGATAGACAACAATCGGCTTTTAGCACATGGAAGTTATACAAGTTTATCCTCAAGTTAGAAAAAATCTCAAACTTTTTTTCTGTATTTTTAGAGTAAATCTGGTTTACCTCTAAACTGCAGACCTATTTTCCCAACCTGTTCTGTTGCCTTTGCTGATTAATTGTGTACTTCACTCACTGATTAAAGGTGTTACTAGAATTTGCATTGACAGAAAAGAACTTGAATATATGCCCGTACAACCTAAACCTAAACACATCAGCCAATGTCTGATTACACCTGTGGCTTTGTTTCTGCGTGAGCTCGCCAAACAAAATTTTAAAGTCACATTTCGCAGAATCTGTGTGAGAAATGAACCTCGAGCTCACTAAAGAGAAGATATAGGTAGTGTATAGTGATCTCAGCTGTCACAACAAAATCCAAGACTGCTAGCGACATACATTGTAGATGGGCTATCGATATCAAGACGCAAAACAACTCCAGAGGAAAAGGAGGTCATCGCCAATGTACTCACAGATGCCTGAACAGTGCTTAATCTCACCCATAAATTGTAGTCTGCTTCAAGGAATACGACTTGAGGATATGAATTTGCCATTGCAGCATTATCTTGTTACGGGTCTCAGTGGCATAGGACCTCAAAATTAATAACATTTTTCTAAAGATAAAGTACATGTGTACACCCAACAAAATTTGATAACAATCCCATTTATATCATAGATTGGGGATATCTTGCAAAGAACAGAAAGACCCTCACTTCTCATTAGCCACAAGTTTGTGGTACATAGTGAAATTTGATCCCAATCTGGATTCATATAACGGCAGCCTAAACAAAACAATTTTGTGTTTCCAGATATTCCGCCGAAGTTGCATTGACTGGACATTTTTTACTCACAATATTGGGGTTCATCGGCGACCCATGGTTAAGGTACCCAAAGTTTAGTAACAATGCAAAACAGGAGATATCAGATAAACAATAGACAGATGAAATTTTACAATAATCCACATCGCTGAACTGGAGTTGTGACATGAACAACACAATTTTCCATATTTTCTGTCCTTGACCTTCGACCTAAAAATATTGTTCTTGCCCTATGGGCGGTATACGAACGAATTCAACTCCTGCAGATTATTTTAAGGTTTTTGGGGGACACTTAATCGTTAACCTCAAATTAAAATAGGGTTCTGAAATGGAAATTCTCCATTTTTTTGCAGATTTTCTGACCTTGACAAATCACCTCAAAATAAATAGGGTTCTTTGAACAAGGTATCCTATATTGGTTTTTAGTATCAATCCATAACCTGAAACTGGAGATATCACATGGTCAAGAGAAGTGAACAGGAGGGATGGACAGACATATATCGTGATAGCAATATATGAACTTGACAAGAGTATAATAAAACTTATACTGTCACTCTTATTGGAGGATTCTTAGAACTTGTTATGGAATTACTGTTGACTCAAATATCGTTTGTCATTTTCAAAATATACAGATTGTGGATCTGCGTAGTTTTTTTTTACGGCAGATGAAATCTGACGATTTACTGCACATTCATGCTGCAACTCCTTACCTTCATAGATCTGTTCGGAAGTTCCGAATGTGACTTTATTATGTGGCTGTGTGGTTAATGCAAGGTAATATATTCACAAAGCTGAGACAAGTCCAGAGTTTGTGTAAATATTATTCACCCTTACAGTTTCTATATACACTAATGTTTACACTTTTCCATCTTATATACATTCTTTAGATTCATAATGTCAATTCGGCTCGCATAACAGCATTGTCACTGTAAACTCCATACAAGGGGATTTCCATAAAGTCAACAGCTCCCAAAACGCTCATCGAATATGGTCACCAAAATTTATCGCAGTGATTGAGTCATATATATATATATGTTTCACAAAAGTTTTGGTAGCGTGACCACCCATGCATAGATGATTCAGTTATCCTAACGTTCTGTTATCCCGGCACTGGATGGGCAGCAGGTGACGCCATCCCCGGCATTCGCCCAAGAGATGGTTGCATTACTTCGCCTATCTCGTCGCAATTGATGGGTGAGCCTGGTCAACTCGTTCCAACTTCTCAAAATGTTTCCGTGCATTTTTTATGTTGATTAATGTCGCTGCTGAGGCTGTTAACAAAGAAAAGACCAAATAATTTGTACAGTTCGATGGAAAATATATACTGGTATTCAGAATATAACAAAGACATTCCACTTCATGGGACCACATTTAGTTCAACTTGATCACGAGATAAAAATTCCCACTCAAGAGAAGGGGAATACATCTCAACCGAGCCGGCATCCCATGATCAAGTTAATATGGGAGAGTTTTCCCAAATTTAAATCATTACTTGAATCCGTATTTTAGTCAAAATATACGTGTAACTGTTAGCAACTAAATAATGATTTGTGGACTTAAAACTATTCCATAATGTGGACTGCAGAGGGGCAGACAATATCACCATGTCGATTGACAAAACAACACTCGGTAGAAAAGAATAGACATTAACTGTGTTTTTCATATGACCATCTGATAATAGCCTACTTACGTATACTTGGATCAGACATAACCACCATGACATATGTGTTGGAGGTGAAAATATCGATGAAGGATGCAAATGCTGTATTCCTGACTTCCATACTCTGGAATGACGCGGCTAACTTACTACAGCTCAATTTGAACTGTTTAATGATATTACTGATCTTCTCAAACCGGTGAACATCTCGGTGTGGTTTACGCTGACAGTGAGAAATTACCTGAAGAAACAAGAAAAGTACTGATAAACCCTGAAATCTGTGTACGTCAGTCTTAAGAAATCAAATGGTCAATTTGAATCTAGGTCGAGGCCGCACTTTATCCCATCAGCCTAGTGTAAATTTTCTATCCCTTCACATCAACATGTATTGCTGGTAAGCACACTGGATATCAGTCTCCATAACTGAGATATGATATTCACACTAGATAGAGGGGTAAGAAATCCATACAAAATCTGAAGAATCTACCACGAACTGTTTTAACTTCTATCGTATTACTAGCAACATTATCACTGTTTTATACATGCATTAACACAGAATGTATATTCAAGCAAGCTGCCAGAGAAACAAATGTACCCAAATTCATGTGTAACGAAACAAGGGAGAGTTTCTGGGGACAACAAAGAGACCAGTCCGATCTGATTAAAACTCCGACTTAATAACTGCTTTTCTATCGGACATGTGGCTAATTAAGATCTGGGACAGTCTGTATCTTAAATCTGTCGCGCATGTCAAACTGGCGACCAATCAGCGTCCAACTTCAACCGGCGTATAGGTGCCTATCCGATTATTTCTGTCGTGAATGAGGCGCAGAAAAATCCAACCCTGGCAGCTGACGAATTTCTTGCTCTCCAAGAGCAATCACCAAAGATTATTATTTGCTTGGATATGCACCTATTCGCCCATTGAAGTTGGACTGTGATTGGTCGCCAGTCTGACATGCACGACAGATTTAAGGTACGGACTGTCCCAGATCTTAATTAGCGACATGTCCAATAGAGGAGCAGTTATTAAGTCTGAGTTTTAATCAGATTGAGACTAGACAGGAAGCTTTCCATTAATATAAAAGCCTGAACAATAGAAACTTACATGAAAGACTGAACAAAAATCTGGAATTTTGAATTTGAAGTGTAAAGGTAATGATGTGGCTTCCATCATGTTAACGTCACCATATGGCCATTTTCCAGTATGTTGCTATGGAAACCACAAAAATCTTTATGTACCCAAATTCAATAGGCTTTATGCTATACCACCGAATCCTCAATGCCAAATCTGAAGTGTCTGGCTGTAACCTTTTGGCTTCTAAAGCATTAAAGACCTCATGCGGACAGAAGGAAAGTATGGATAGTGTAACGGCATGATGCCATCCAGCAAACTGGTGAGATGATAATCTCCTGCATCAGGCTTTATGTAGGTTCTCTGCAAACAGTGGATGATAAGCTTTGTGCCTTCACCAGTTTAGTGCCTGTCAGATACTAATGTCGACGTTACTAGACAGTTAGACAGTGCGCGCAAACGTGGTTGGTTATTGACTTAGATGTAATTTCAGCTCGTAGCTGCATCTCCATAAGCCTTTGCGGTGATTGGACAGTTCAGAGGGTGTGTTACACAACCCAGATAGTTTTAATCTGCACAGTCCAAATCTTCTGAGTAAGTGACCATTGGCTGCAGGGCATATACTATAGCTAAGGCATGCAGCATACATCTATGTATATGGTCAGCCATCCTCGCGAGCCAGTGTATCGATCAATCTATTGGGATCGATACACTGGCTTGGTTAGTTACCCAAACGAGTTCTGGATATAAATAGATGAAGGGGTTTCCCCTGAATCAACCCAATCAGTGAACGCGCTAAACTGGTTGATTAGGCCAATCCGCTGCGAGGTATGAGATGTGACAGGTTTCAATTTCATCGCGGACCAAACTGCTTTGATGTCAAGCGGAAATCGACATCGGAAGTCAAAGCAAAAACCGCAGGCTGGGGATACCGACATGTTAATTCAAAACAAGCGCAGGGGATGAAATGTACGAGATTGTTTAATAGAGGCATCGACTCAAGAACTCATTCGAATCACCAAAAATGTCCAGGTAAACCCTCTGCTAGGATTTAGGGTTTACTTGGACTTGTGAAGATGATGGTCAGCAGGAAGGAGGCAGTTGTCAGTATTATGAACTTATGAAATAAGTCTTGAAAGAATAATTTTTATTCCTACGAAGTAGGCTACAGATCGCAAATTGTCCGGTAATGAGTGAGTCAGTGAGGCAGTCAGTCAGTCCATCCGAATCCTTTCGTCGGCAAAATAAGGAGAACCGTTGACATTAGAACCTTGATTTTTGGCATGAACGTGCATTAGGGCATTGTTACCAGCAAGTTCTGAGCTGACCGAATTCTGATGAAAATTTGATTTATAATTATTTTTTTTTATTATTTATTGATGGCTCAGCGAGTGCACTGTCATGCCCATCGGGAACCCTTGGCTGTATGTTTCACTGTATATATAACACAGTACAACATCTGGTGGGATATGCCATCCGTAATTGTTTTTATGAAATAGGAAATGCTAATTTTCCATCATTTGTTAGTGCATTTATCTACACTGCTATTACCAACTTGCCAGCCTCAATACACACAATTCAGTATATTGTTATAGATATATGTAAACTGCGGCCTTTAACGTGTATCCTATTTCACATCCAAACATTTCATCACAGACCACATCAGGCTTCAAATTCAGGTCAAATTGCCCACTGGTGGTGAAATATCCTACATCAACCAATTAAGTCAGCCTGGTGCAATAACCCAGCAGAAGAAAGAAAGATGTGGTATCATCCTTCAGATTAGTCTGTGTGAGCAACAATGATAAAAGTTTACTGAGGGTGAAACAAAGCCATGACGGCATGTTTAAAGGGTCTTAATTTATTTTCTTTGGGTAGAATTTAACTAGATAAAGTAACTTTGATCATGATGTGAAAATATGAGCACATACTTTGAGGTTTTTTTGTACCTCTTGAATATTGACTATATCACACTGGGATATAATTTAAACAAAAAATTACATGTGTAAACAAAATATGTCTAAATTTTTCTTGTCATTTCAAATCTTGATCCATTTTGATTCCTTGATTAGGGGATAGAGAATCACTGCCACGGAGTGTGTTGGTGTGTCACAGCAATGCAATTCCGATTCACACAACGAAGATGAGGTGGTTTAATGTTTATCAATGAAGAAAATCACTGATCAACCGTCAGAATATAATGTGAAACCGGAATAGTACATTCATCAGATTGCCGATACCCAAAATGTGTTGTCTCATATATCTAGATAACAACGTGATGTAGAGACGCTATTTATTCGTCTTTGTACCGGTTATGCTCAGGAGAATCACATAGAATCATTATTATCTTGCGCAGAGAAGATGTTGGTCTTGAGTTGAATTACCGTAAACTACATAAATGCTACCTTTCTACTATAGTACTATATATAAAAATTTGTTGTATTGTTGGAAAAATAATGCGATTCAAAAAGTTGTTTTGATCCTGGACAAGGGCACTGAAAACCATTAAATAGATGTGAATGTATTTTCACACGTAAAGCTTGAAATCTACTGAACTTTTTATTATTCAATCTGTTTCCTTTAGTTAAAAAATTGTAAAATTAAATCGGCAATCGTTATTTATTTTTGGAATGAAGGCGCATTAGGAGACTGTTACCAACAAGTTCTAAGCTGACCTACTTTTGATGAAAATTTCTGGTGATTTTTGATGAAAATCACTGGCGATTCTGACTTGGGCGGTGCCCATCTTAATATAGGCAGGATTTCAACTGGGGGTGGAGATTTCCAAGAGTTCAATTCGCGTTCTGAGTCCTAGTGCCTACTCTACTTCGTAGGTCCTGTGACGTTAGTCACACTGCTCATGTATATTAACTATTTTTACATTAGGTACAAATTACCACAAAGCAACTTCTTTGTTCAGAATACCTAAGACATGTCAATATACGAGTGCATGTACCAGTATCACTTCCTAGAATTGCTAAATGTAGCCAGTAAATATGTTGGGCAACAGTGAATAAAAGAAGAGAAATTGCTTACCAGAAATGTAGCTCTCTCAAATAATAATACTTCATCAGCATCGATGATGTCGGAGAAGTTTGCCAAGTTACTCTCCAACTGTTGGACATTGGGTATCAACTGATACACGATGGATGACCAGGCCTGAAGGACAAGACAGTTCAGTGTAGTAGTATTTAACTTGAATATTAACCAACTAAAAGCATCGATACATTCTCCAGGTATTCTTCAAACATTAGCTATTTTTCACACCTTGGGATTATATCTCCACTTTTGAAATGGAGATTTGAAATTTAAAGCTTTGAAAAGCCCTGGAAAACAACCCAGAAATTTATTTGTTAAACAAAATCAATTTTCTGTTGTAGACATCCTACTTTTCTCTTTGACACAAATTGACTGCAAAATTGAACCCGGACAAGCATTTAGTGCGGAGACCGCAATGTATTTTGCCGTAGTCACATTTCCAAGTTGGAATACAGTGCAGACTGTTGGTCATACTCAATTTCAAAAAAAAAAAATGTGACTGTAAAAAAAGACTATAAATTCAAGGAAAGGTCCTGAAAATGTTGAAATGACCTTGAAAACTCGGTCCACAAATGTCTTGAAGCCTGTCAATAAGTATTCTGATAGAGGGCTCCACAAAACTATCCCATCTGTTGGGTTATCCCCCTTAGCGAGGTCCGTCATTTTAAGTTTTTCTTACTGTATTTCGAAATACAACTGTAATCATAATGCGTTTCAAACCTTATACAATGTCTCATCCCATATGGAAGTGGCGAAGCAAGTGCAGTCCAGAGGCTTTGATAACCTCTTCAGATCTTCCTCCCTCTGGCGGAAAATCTGCAATCAATACGAAAGATACAGGAATTGAAAATTTGACATTTGTTGATTCTGAATGAGCTAAGTCTTCCAATGTGAAGTTATTGGTTGGATAAAAATACTGTGGGACTCAAACAACAGACTGGGTATTATTATTATTAAAAGTGAACTGCGAGTTCTCTTTATATTGCCACTATTTCCATTTCGAAAAAAAAAAAGACGCCAGCATCTTCTAGTTCTATGAGCTCTGACCTCTTTGAATCGAAGATCCCAATAAACAATGAATACCAGTGTTAGCCAGAGGGGTGTGCAGGTGTGACTTGCACACCTGAATTCATATTTGCACACCGTAAAATCTATCAGATTGAACATGCCCGAGGTAGGAAGACAAAGTGTACATCCAGCTTTTGAGGAAAGCAGCAGTTTGTACACTCAGACCCCATTTCTGGCTGACACCCTGATTATCTCCTTCAGGTATAATGGTTACTGAATTCCTTTTCAGTGAAACCTGTGAATACCGACACCTGGGTAAACCCTTCAACCTCTAAATACCACCACTACCCATGTGCCAATACTTAAATTTGAAGTATTTTGAACCTTGATAAACCACAACCCGGACAAACCCTGGTCCCAAGCACCGTCAGTACAGGTGTACACAGGTGCACTATATTATGTGCCATCTTTCACATTCCACAGGTATCCGGCCTTTATGTTTTGAAATCCTCCCCCCCCCCCCCAAGTAATATTGTAATGTGATAGTCTGCTGACATTTTGGAACCTGCTCATGTTTTAGTCATACTTACCAGTTCCCGTTGGTCATCTTGCACCAGATCCATTTTATGAATGAGGCAGAAGACCTTGGCTTCAGGAGAATTCTGAAGAATAGCCTCTAAGCAGGACTGGTAATAGTGCATGTCCTTCTCTAGTTCTCGACTTTCTACATCAAACACGTATATCAGCACCTCTACGTTCCGGAATATGTTATCCCGCTGGCTGGCAAAGTAATTCTCCATGAACGCCTCTTGACTGAAAGAATTGAGCAACGAGAAATCAACTTTTCATTATATTTCTGGCTTATTCGAAATCTGATATGCCACCGGTACAGTATATGTACCATGTACAGTGGAACCTGTGTATTTTGACCATGCTTGGGACTAAATTATAGTGTCAGTTTTGACAGGGTTCTGGTTTAGGTTCAAAATAAGTTTAAGTATTGTGACCATGGATAATGTCAGTATTCAGAAGTTGGTCGGTTTATCCAGATGTCGGTATTCACAGGTACATGTATATTCCTTTAACAGCAGCTTCATTCCCTAATTTTCAGGACCAACAACTTCTTTAGCAACAACTTGCATCTGCCAATTTATCATAAATTATGAACTTACTGATCCTTGCAGCTTCTTTAATTAATTTGATGCATAGTTATCAGATATTCAGTCATAGTACATGCATACACAGGGATGAAAAAGTTAAAAGGAATCATAAATTTACACCAAAAGCTAAACATTGGGTCACAATGTTTGAAATTGATATCGGGAAAGTGCATTACAAATTTAACATGCCTAAATTAATTAAATCACTGAGACAACATGTATGGACCTGATTGCAGTAATCAACTCTAATTGTCCCTAATGTTTCATAACAAAGTCTATATTTAAGATTTTTGTAAAATGGAGTTTCTAACTGAACAGATAGAAATAGTTCAACTTTATACCAAACCATAGCCTTCTGGTGAAACTACACCAAACTTACCCTCCACAGTCCCATAAATTCAGCACCAGGTTACCAAGGAAACGTACGTGGGAATGTTCTACATCAACTACATGGAATGAAGAAAGCTATTTCAGTTATCATGGTTATGAAATGGTACATTTTTACAAACCCAAATTGTCATTCTAATAACTCTCACATATTCATATTCAGTCTCGCACACAGCTAGATTTATATCTGATGCAGCTGAGAGTTTGGTGAAATATTTACTTAAATAACCAGTAATCACTCAAGGATGTGAGTTTGCAAAAAAAAAGATAAAAACAAGTCTGAAATTTAAAGAGAATAAAGAATACCCGTGGCATCTTAAGTTGAAATATTTAGATGGTCTCTGGAATATAAAATTTGTATAACAAATTGACCTCCAAGAGTTCAAATTTGTGAATAGGCAGGTGTTGGATGATGTAATACTGGAGCTATAAAATAGACTTACTAGTGGCGCCTAATCTCCTGGTGTCCCGGGCGATATAGTTGGCAAATATGATAGATCTCATACTGGTCTTACCAGACCCACTCTTTCCCATCAACAACACCTGAAAAGTGCACAAACAGAACTTTACAGTATGATAGATCTCAAACTGGTTATCAACAAAACCTGAAAAGTGTGCAAATAGACAATATTTCAGGAGTTAATCACAGACTAATGATTAATTTATCACATATTCTTGAAAAATAAATACACCACCACTGGTATGCACATGTAGTCTAGGCCTATACACCGGATATAACTACGCTGATAAACAGCTTGTATCACTGACGTCCCTACTCTCCTTGTTCCCCCGGCCCGCTGATTCACATCGCCAAGTTCGCGCCTCTTGGCCGTAAGGGGGCGCTCTGCACAGGCCAACCACCAATGACCAATGAATATCACTCTTACGGAAGAGTCTTGGCAATATGAGTTGTCTCCCTTTTCAGGCCTTCATATGTCGTCAACGGCAAAACTAACAATAAACGGATGGCAAAACAGCTCTAATTACGTTAATTTCTGAGTTAAGAGTGAACAGATTTTTGGATAACTTCCTCCATTGTTTAGTAAGGTTCGTCAACTGATTGCAAACATTTGCTCTCTGATACCCTGAAATATTTAACAAATAAATCCCTGTAAATGTTGTTAATATCACACTGATAAGACCACGCTTTATCGTCATGAGTATATAAGGAGATCAAGCTGCCTAGAATACTAACGTAAAAACACCGTTCAATTGTTTCAGATTTTGAATTGAATGTTGACTATTAATAAAGGCAGGGAAAAGTTCCTTTGAGAGATGCGGTTAGAGGGCGTGTCTCTGTCGAAATATTCAAAGTTGGCATGGCTTCCACATTACGTGAGAGTAGTGCTCTCACTATCATGAAGGCATGACGTAATTTCGATCATGTGAGGTAGTTAGCCAATCGTGGTTAATAGTATGAGGAATCTGGTTATCTCCGAGCTATTACGGCACGGCGATTGGGTAACCAGATAAAGCGCCCCCTTACGGCCAAGAGGCGCGAACTTGGCAATGTGAATCAGCGGGGGAACAAGGAGAGTAGGGACGTCAGTGATACAAGCTGAATAGTATGAGCATATGGATATAACCTATATGGTTACTATAACAGGATAACTTTAATATTGTTATTAATACAATTTAGCAAAATATATTCGGCCAAAATCATATAACAGTTATATCACATAAAGATGTATGTATAAAAGTAACTTTTTAGAAAAAAATTAAAAGCTTTACAACATTTTAGAAAAAAATTAAAAGCTTTACAGTTCACCTTTGAACAGTCTCATACATGGCTGCCAAACGATGTTTGACCAAATTTATTTCAAATGCTGAGTAATGTATAATAACAAGCATTCATCCGCCGAAGGTGCAGCAGTATTGAAAGAATACATGTAGAGCAAACAATAATATCTGGAATAGGTGATGTGGTACAGACAATAATGTCTTGAATAGATTATCTGATACAGACAATAACATCAGTCCCATGTGGGATTACTGGCATATAAGTTAATCCCATGTAGGATGGATAGGTCAGTGCCGTTGGATCACTGGTGCATAGGGCAGTTCAGTGTGAGATTACTGCTGGGTAGGTCAGTCCCATGTGAGATTAGGCCGGTGCAAATTAATTCTATGTTTCTCGTCAGGACAGCTTTTCGAATCAATGAGGGAGGGCGAAAAACACAACACAGTCAGAGATAAAAACACGGACAAAATGGACCTTTCCATCAAATTTTTCAACAGGATTTCTGCTGGAGAACTGTGACCTAGGAAAACATGAAACATGTCCACCAAGTATTATAATCATCCCATGAAAGGTTCAACAAACTTTCCATGTACAGATCTACATGTAAATTTTTGCCCAACAAAAACCTTATCAATGGAAAGATACAAAGTCTAAACTGCAATAATTAGGACAAAAATTAATATTTAATGTCATATTTCTTAAATAGCACATGCACATCGTCAAATCACATTGAACTTGGGTAGCAAGTGTCAAACTCATCCAATGAAAGCTGACAGCTTCAGAAAACTTTCCATGTACAGGTGTACATGTATATACATGTACATTATTATTGGCAGATTACTTAGACAAAACCCTCAAAATTTGAACAAAAATTAATATTTCATCTCCTAAATAGCACAGGAAAATCTTCTAATCATAAGAAACATGTGTACCAAGTTCCATAATCATTCAATGACAGCTGACAACTGCAGCAAATTGTGGTGTACAGATTTACATGTGCACTTCACCTAAATGTAAAACTCTATCATTTGCCATAATTTGTAGAAATATTAATATTTAATCTCAAAAATAGCACAGGTACATTCTCTAATCATAAGAAACATGTGTACCAAGTTTTGTAATCATCCAATGAGAGCTGACAACTGCAGCAAACTTACCATGTACATGTACTTGTATACATATAGAGGCCTACATGTACATTTCACCTAAACAGAAAACTCATTCATTTGCCATAATTTGGAGAAAAATTAATATTTCTTCTAAAAATAGCATAGGTACATCCTCTAATCATAAGAAACATGTGTACCAAGTTTTGTAATCCTCCAATGACAGCTGACAACTGCAACAAACTCACGATGTACATGTACATGTATACATGTAGAGGCCTACATGTACAATTTACCTAAACAGAAAACTCATTCATTTGCCATAATTTGGAGAAAAATTAATATTTCTTCTCAAAAATAGCACAGGTACATCCTCTAATCATAAGAAACATGTGTACCAAGTTTCATAATCATCCAATGACAGCTGACAACTGCAACGAACTTTCTAAGTACAGATGTACATGTGCACTTCAGCTAAACGCAAAACTCTATCATAGGGATGTTAACATTGAAGCACCCCAGGGGTAGTACCCCCAGGTGGCATACCCAACCCCCATATTTTTTATATTTTTTTTATATTTTTTCTAGATTTTTATTTAATTTGCTAAACCGAAAACCTTATCATTTCCAGGCAGGGGACACCGACGACGACATCCTCTTTCCCCCCTCACAATATCTCCCCTTTACTTCGCAAGGCGAGATAAAAATGACAGACCCCGCCCGCATGTTCATATATGTCCATACGACATTCACATCCCGCGAGACTTGCTTCGTCGAGAAGAGTCTCGAGGGGAAATAGAAGTCATCCTCCCCAAAGTTTGGGGTTGATTAGACACGCATGATTGCCATGCATGATCTTCCGGCCAGTCACCATTTATTATTTCCATTAAATGACAGCGCTAAACAGCACAGATTAGTCTCTCTGTAATAGTACTAAACTACCCGTGGTATATGACATCTACTGAGTGATAAAAAATACGAGAGAAAATGGTGAACTATTTTTTCACAATCAACTGCGAAACAAATCCATGCGAGTTGTCTCATTTTTTTAAATGTTCATCCGACATAAATTAATGAATGACAAAACAGCTCATAATTATTTTGATTTCTGGCTTATAATGAATAAATTCAATGGCTAACTTCTGGCATTGTTGTTTTATTTAGTAATATTTATCAACTGATTACAAAAAAAATTAGTTCACTAATCATTTCAAATAATTAACACGGGCACCATTATATTTGTTAGAATCCACTGATAAAACCACGCTCTATTGTCATGACTATATAAGGGAATCAAGTTGCCTACAATAGTAACATGGCTACACCATTCAACGTGCTGACTGTTGACATGAAGGCGCGACTCTCAGAATGAGAATGGTCCATACAGTAGACAGAACTTACAGCCAGTCACGTCGGATGAAAATTTGTCTGGATCTAGACTCATTCTTCGCGATGCAGAATGTATCATGGGTCCGAATAAACACCCACAGACTCGGGAAATTTATGATTATAAGGCAATATGGATTGTGTTAACCAATCTGAGGCAACTGAAATTATTAGCCAATAAATTTTTTATTCAAAGTCAGTCCATATTAACAGCGAAACAAAATGCTGGCAATAACATATGTACTGTAACTGGAACAAGGAATCAAGTGTGATTAGCCTAAATGGAGGATTATCTTGGGATTCACAATAAGTATCTTCCGGTGGGGGGGGGGGCCTTTCCCACGTTTTCAGTCCTGACATTGCTATACCGGTATGTCAATGGACAAACTGGGGTGGGATGGATGGAGGGGGGGTGGCCAGCCACAACTGTTTCTATCAATAATGCCTGCAGTTGATAGTCACAAGCGACTAGTATTGATCTCCGTGTGCAATACTCGACGTTCATAAAATTAGACCGCGGTTCGCAGTTCAATATTCGAGGAGACCAGCAATTATTTCTTCAGATATGGAAATCTGTATTTTTCTTATTATGAGTACTTTGAACTCCAAACTCTGCATAGCAAGAGAGAAGGTCATGCTCTGTATCTTTGCATATTCATATCCTAAATCTGACACATATTCATATCCTAAATCTGACACATATTCATATCCTAAATCTGACACCAGGGGGCGCTCTTATGAGTCGCTGAATGGCTGGTCCCGAATAACGAACTGCGATCTAACTTTATGAACGTAATACTCGTCGCTTGTGAACTGCAGGCATTATTGATAGGAACAGTTGTGGCTATAGGGGGATGGCATACTTTTTCACGTTTAGCTAGGAAATTTCCACCCAGTTTTTCGCACTGGCTGAACGTTGATCCCTCCAAATGATACGGTTCGGGAGAGGGGAGTCAGCTTGTCATTATGTTAGCTCGTCAACTGACGATCCCTCCACACACACTTCCATACATGTGTCGACCATGAAATCATCCTGTGCTCATTCATCACGTCGCTATACCAAAATACCAACCTTTTTCTTCATCTTACTGGACGACATAGGAACCAATTGAAATGTCTCCGGGTCAAAGAAAGAAATTGGAAAGGACAAATCGCGATTCTGTCGGTGTCAATCCGCCATATTGCGATCACATGACAGCCGGACAAACAGCATTCAACACGAGCCCATCACAAAATCTCAAAGTCAAAGGACCAAAGTCCTATAGCTTTGCAGCCAAAGCCGATATATGACATCACTACGGGTGTATATATACACCCGTAGTGATGTCATATATCGGCTTCGCCTGCAAAGCTAAAAGTCCTACAGCTCAATGCGCTCTGTCGGTGTTTGCATCCCCTCAAGCATGATAGGGCTGGGTTTATTTCGGTGCCTTATTTCGTGGTTTATGGGATTTTTAATGTGGTTTTATCTTGTTACAGATAAAATACAAGATTATCTGACCACCACTTCTAAAATCGGATCATTGAATTTGATCACATAAAAGAAAGTATAAACACAATACAATGATTTCAGTGACATTTTAGGCACCATCCATGCAATATAACTCACACTGGAGACGCGCAAAAACTATTGTATCATACTTATTGACCATTATTGGTATATTCTATAACAGTAGATGGAAAAATGAAAGTTCGCCTTCAATGGATTTGGTGGATCCGAATGGAGAAATCACGAGAATATGTCAAAATTTAATGAAAACTAGTTCAGTTAGTTGAGTTAGGTAAAATATTATGTAAAGGCAGTTTTCACAAAAGTAGGTAAATATCAGAAAGTCAGTTAACTGGTTCAGTTAACCAAGTTACGGTACTGTATTTGTTTCATTATTTCTATCATATATGCATACAGTACCGGTAGTTAAAAACTTGTTCTCTGCATTAAATACTTGTCTTTTCAAATCTCATTATGTCTTATGACTGTCTTGTCCCTTGTGCAAGTTACCCAAAATTCCTTCGCGAATTAACGAAACTTTTACAATCTATCATCCTCTCTTTAAATAAAATTCATGTTCATTAGATGCCGCTCTGCAAATTCAGTCTCCAGACCTAGAAACACTGCAGTTCTTCCTACGGCAACTGTATCACTAAACAAACTGAGTACGGTACCGTATCGGGACATAATATTATAATATTTGATTTCAAAGCCTACTATCTCCTACAGCAGAATTACTGTGACTAGCATAATTGGGGATGTTGCCGAGGAGATACACTTCATACAGTGTCATGGAAATACCCATAGTGAACCCACCATACACTGTGTTCATAACCGCTGCTGTTTTGCGCCGACACTGACTAGTGACGTCAAGTGAGGTCAGCTCCAGCCACTGACGCATGTTAATGCAAATTGCACACATAATACAATCGATCAAATCCCTGTCAATATTTATCTATCCGATTTTCTTTCTGGTTAGTTATTATTAAAGCTGAAGAGACATCCATTTAAGAAATGTATAGTTTGAAAACCATTTCCTTTTAATTCATGGGGAAATAGTTACTGAAGAAGAGATGGTGTCAATTCTCTGGGAATTTTGCTGTGATATACACACTGTCGGTTTTGTCATTTTCCTTGAAAGCGCTTCCATAAAATTTAAAGTCCAAATATATATTTCTCATCTCGAATATTATAGGATTATGATAATATAAATATCATTTATTTCACTCCAGCCGTTTTCTTGTAATGTGTTGTTGGTGGGCGTCACTGCATTTCGATGGATTAGTGTCAATTCTATGGGATATCTAAACCCATCAGAGCTTCTGAGCTATTTCGCCAGGGTGTTGAAGCGTCATCGCACGCATTTCCACTCACCTGGTGGTACCACCGGTACCCTGATGCACCCAATAGCTTGCAAATTTTAATGTCATCACCGGAAGTGGCGTCATCGCATGCATATCCGCTCACCTGGTGGTGCCGCCGGTACCCTGGTGAATCCTATAAACTACAAGCTATAGGGTCCATGCGACATCACCAGGTGAACGGATATGCCTGCGATGACGCCACTTCCGGTGATGACGTCACTTCTAGTGATGACTTCACTTGTGGCGCCACCAGGTGAGCACACATCCACGTGGAAACTTCACTTCTGGTGGTTACGTCACTTCCCGTGATGATGTCACTTTCATCAAGTAACAGGGAACAATGGTCAAAGCATGTGTGTGTGATTGAACGGTTGACAATGAGTTACGATAGGGCGTTAAGGCATTAAGCTAGGGCCTTAATGTGTTCAGATAGGACACTAAGTCATTGAGATATAACATTACGGCATTGAGACAGGCGTTAGGGTGTTAAGATAGGGCGTTAAAGCATTAAAATAGGATATTCAGGCATTGAGAAGGGTGTTAAGGCGTTAAGATAAGAGCGTTGAGGCTTTAAGATAGGGTGTTAAGGGATTGAGATGGGCATTAAGGCGTAATGACATTTTGCTGTATTAGTGTCCATTCCATGAGATATTTAGACCCACCAGAGTTTCTGAGCTATTTCACCAGAGCGCTGCAGCATTAAGCTAGGCATTGGTGAGCGTTACTGTGTTACATCCATAAAAAGCAAGGATACTCGAAAGACATGCACAGTTGACATTCAACCATCAACATGGGTTATCCATGTTCTGAGTGCAAAGACACCGAGACGAAAGAACCCAATGCAGATGCTGAGATTAAACCAGCTGAGTCAAAGAGTCCACCGACTGCTGAGAGTATCTTCTGATATGGAGAGCTCGACGTCAGAGGGTCAGGCCACATCCCAGGTAAGACTGTGTATTAACACCCATGCTGCAGTGATCGAGGACGCCGGACAGGGTAACTTGCAACAGACTTGCATCCAAATGTGAAATGATCTATGAATAGTAAAGTCTGCTGCCGCTTAAAATGAAAGACGACCCCAGGCACAGGTCCATCATGAAGACCAAGCGTCACATGGAAGAGGCTATGGCCCTGATTGGGCGCTGTGATCAGCATAATAAAAACCTTACCTTACCTTACCTTACCGCCCATCGAGGCCATGGAAAACGCGATCAAAATGCGCAAGCAGCTGTTCCAGGACACATTGCCGTTACAGTATCCTGGCCTGCCAGCGTTGAGCTCGGTCAATACTTGGATGGGTGACCGGGTGCTGTACTGACTGGGCTGATCAGTGTCCAGAATAATAGGAACTGTGGACACTCTCGTGTTCTGGCACATGTAGGCACCGTCGTGATATGACTGAAACAATGTTGAAAACGACGTTAAATCCTACTCACTCACTCACTCACTCCTGGCCTGCCAGACGATGATCAGGGATACGTCTAACAGACAAGAGCGAATATGGCCGAAGGGTGATGCAACACCAAGTGACGACTTCTGATTGGGCAAGAGCAGTCGAGAATACATCTAGCAGACAGGAGCAAATATGATAGATGCAACACCAACTGACAGCTTCTGAGTGGACAAGAGCAGCCTCCCATACTTCTGTTACACAGATAAGAGCATACTTGAATTGTAAACATACCCAGATCCCCTGCTTGGGTATGATGTGGCATTGGGAAGAATAAACTATATGAAACTTCTTCCTATAATCTCTATGCATCATGGCGTTAAGGCGTTGATACGGGCGTTGAGGCATTAAGATAGGGCGTTAAGGCGTTGCGTGGGGTTCTCCTTCTCTTGCTGCATGTATTGCTATGTATATAACCTTGAAGTGCCTGGGGCATAGTCAGCACCACCGAAACTGCCCTTTCTCATCCAAGTTGCCACATGAACAGGTACAATAAAAGTGTACCTGAGATGCAACACATATCACCAATCGTTAGATTCTTGGTATGTGCTTTAGAATAGGTTAACCAGAAGACTATACTGTGAAGTCATGTGGCTCTGTCAGTATGTCGGCACCTCTTCCCACTTCCATTATATGCGTTGTAATCTACTACTTCTCACGCACAGGCGCGTATCACCACCAATCTGGCTCTACCCGATACGAGCTTCCATAGGATACAACCCATGCCTCATTTGGACCATGGATTGTCCATCGCTGCCCCAGTCCCCCACATCAAATGCCTCTTTCCTAGCACTTTCCGATTAAGTATGCGTAGACTGACGGTACTTTTACTACAAACCACCACAGTCTGACTCTACCCAACAAAAGGCTGAACGATATTTCCGCCGACACCCTAATCCTGAAAATTTGAAAGATCTCAGAGTTACAAGAGCTAAAGCTCGTAGAACCATGAAGCAGAATAAACGTGATTCTTGGAGAAATTATGTTTCTAAGATAAATACTCATACACCAATAACAAAAGTTTGGAATATGATCCAAAGAATAAAAGGTAAAAGCTCCAAGTCCAGCGTTCATCATCTCAACGATGGAAATCAGGTGATTACTGACAAAGTAGAAATTGCAAATAAATTAGGAGAAACAATTGCCAAAAACTCTTCATCAGAAAATTATGTACCTAAATTTCAAAGTTTCCAAAAAAGAGAAGAGAAAAATGAAATTAAATTCACTTCCGGTAATCACGAAGGCTATAACGCTTCGTTTACAATTGAAGAACTCCATGCTTCTCTCACGAAAGCTCATGATTCTGCTGCAGGCCCTGATAATATTCATTATCAGCTTTTGAAACATCTACCGGAATCATCTCTAGAAATCCTATTACGCATATTCAATAGACTCTGGTATAGAGAAGAATTTCCTCCGTCTTGGCACAAAGCCATAGTTATACCAGTACCAAAGCCTGGTCGTGACCATACAGACCCTGGTAATTATCGTCCTATTTCACTGACTAGTTGTGTCTGCAAAACAATGGAACGCATGATAAATGATCGCCTTGTTTGGTACCTGGAAACTGAAAAGAAACTTACTGATATTCAAGCTGGTTTCCGAAAAAATAGAAGTACCATTGATCATTTAGTCAGATTAGATTCGTTTGTTAAGAATGCTTTCGCCAAGAACGAACATGTGGTTTCTATCTTTTCTGATTTAGAAAAAGCCTATGATACTACATGGAAATACGGGATTCTTAAAGATCTTCAAAAGATGGGATTAAAAGGTCGTTTACCAGTTTTTATTTCCAACTTTTTGAATGATAGACAATTCCAAATTCGTTTGGGTACAACTATGTCTGATCATTTTGATCAAGACCAGGGTGTCCCACAGGGCAGTATTTTGTCTACTACTCTGTTTAGTATTAAGATCAACAGCCTGGCTGCAGTTCTGAATAAATCAATTGATGGCTCACTTTTTGTAGACGATTTCAATATATCGTGTAGTGGGAAAGTATACACAGTATTGAGAGAACATTACAACTTTGTCTACACAGAATTCAGAAATGGTGTCTAGAAAATGGTTTCAAGTTCTCCAGAGCTAAGACAAATTGTATACACTTTTGCAGAAAATACTTCCAGCACGAAGATCCAAAACTAAAATTAGACGGAACTGAAATCAAAGTAGTAAAAGAGGTCAAATTTCTAGGCATGTGGTTTGATCAACGACTAACATTCAAATCACATATAAATTGCTTAAAAGCCAAATGCACGAAAGCTCTGGATTTGTTGAAAGTCGTTGCCAGCTATAAGTGGGGGGGAGATCAGCAAACTCTCCTTCATTTGTATCGATCGCTTGTTCGTTCCAAACTCGATTATGGTTCTATTGTTTACAATGGTGCAACCAAGTCAAACTTGGCAAAGCTAGATCCTATTCTCCATCAAGGACTAAGGCTTTGCCTCGGTGCGTTCAGAACATCACCCAAAGAAAGCTTGTATGTTGAAGCGGATGAAATTCCTTTAGAACTTCGGAGAATTAAATTATCGCTGCAATATATCACAAAACTGCGTTCGAACCACTCAAATCCTGCATTTAACTGTGTTTTCAACCCTGAGTACGCAGATTTATATTCGCTAAAACCCTCGATTATTCCACCTCTTGGAATCCGTATGAAACCACATCTTGTAGCAGCTGGTATCAAAGTTAGTCAGATTTTACCTAACGAGCTCTTGCCAACTCCACCATGGCAGTTAGCCACACCAGAAGTAGATATTTCACTGACTAAATATAAAAAGGCAGACACGAGCCAGCTCGTGTATACTCAGGAATTCGGTCTACTGAGAGAGAAATACAGTTCACATCAGGCTATTTATACAGATGGTTCTAAAGATGGTGAGAGAGTAGCATGTGCTACTATCTTTAGCTCCAAAACTAAAACGTATCGACTGCCAGGTAAAAGTTCCATATTTACTGCAGAAGCAAAAGCTCTATTATCTGCTTTAGAAGGTATTGGATCCACTAGAAGGAAAAATATGTCATATTCTCAGATTCACTGTCATGCCTTAAAGCAATTAAAAATGGAAATTCCACTCATCCCACCATCTTGGAAATTCTACAATTATATGACACCAGATTTGATCAACAGATAGATATTGTGTTTTGTTGGGTGCCTAGTCACGTTGACATCAAAGGCAACACTGAAGCTGATAGACTAGCTAAGGCAGCTTTAGATGGAGAAGTTGACCCTGTTGGTCTCCCATACAGCGATTTCAGACCATCTATCTGTGCATATGTAAGAAGGCTGTTTCAATCGCTATGGGATACTATGGATAATAACAAACTTCACGAGTTCAAAAAAACGCTTGGTTATACTCACCTGAACAGTGATAAACGCTTCGACCAGGCCATGATTAGACGATGTAGGATCGGTCACACACGATTAACTCATGAATATTTACTAAAACAGGAGCCGATTCCAAGGTGTATACCTTGCCATGAAGATCTGACGGTGAAACATATTCTCCTGGACTGCATAGATTTTAAAACTGTTAAGAGATACTTTTTATCGAGCAGATACGCTGGAAGATCTTTTTAGCAGAGTGAAAGAATATTGTATTTTAGGTTATTTGAGAGAGATTGGTTTGTTGTACAAATTTTAATGTTTGTACCTGTTTTAACGCATTAGTTTACCGAGTTTTTGAATTGATTACTTAGAATTTTGTTTGATCGTCGCTATATAGCTGAAATATTGCTGAATGCGACGTTAAACCCTAATTCTCTCTCTCTCTCTCTCTCTACCCAACAAGTGCTAGAATATGACACCATACACTGCTCATTTGGACCACGGATGGCCCACCTCGTCTCCAAAACGTTAACTCAAATGCTCTGTATTCCCTGAATGCGCATGCGTAGATTGACGGCATTTCCACTACACACCAGCCCAATTGGACTCTCCCCAACGAGTTATTCAATGTGACACCCCACACGGCCCATTCGGACTAGGGATGGCCTATCTCTACCCGAAAACGTCGATTCAAATGCCTTTTTTCCACTGTGCATACGCATATTGAACTTTTCAGGGAAATCAACCCATGGCATCGAGACCACTGCCGTAGTATTCTACAGTGTGAGACAGAAAAATAAGGTGTCACACTCCCTACTTTACACCGTGAATGGGTTCCCCACTGGGCCTATTAGGCTGGACATAGTACTGAAGTATACGTTGGGGACCCGCCCTCTAGTGCTTGAGGTATGTCTTGTTATTTTCAATCTTTCCTATTATGCACGGACTCGTAGCCAAGTGGATAACGTGACAGCCTTTGATACACGCACTGTCGGTTTGACTCGCACCAGGGTCATGGGGATTCCACTTCTCTCGCTGCATGTACTGCAATGCATGTGGATTTCCCTTCTCTCGCTGTATGTATGGCTATAACCTTGACGGAGCAAGATAGGATTGACCTCAAAGGTCAATTGATCTCCGGATATTACTTGAAATTCCCGAAGTTTACCGGACATTTCCGAAGATTTTCACTGCTACAGGAATTTTCACTGCTACACATTAACACTGACGTGATTTGGAGAGCCAATTCACATTGACGGGAACTCTTTTCTGTCCGAGGAGCATCACCAGAAGTGACCGCATCACCTTCGGAAATGACCTTTGAGTCGGAAGTGACCTCGCACCGAAAGTGAACTTTGACCCGGGAGTGAACCGGGAGTGATCCGTGACCCGAAAATTTCTGCTTTGTATACTATTTACGCTTCACAGGAGTACCGTTGCCGGTACATAAGATAAAAAGAACCTCAGCTTAATGTCGGGGTTTCGCTTCATATAACATTAGCTCATGGGGCTATTTACATAGCGGCCACAATATCTAGACTGGAAATGTTACCGGTATGACATTCGGTATAGTAAGTAGTAGTAAAAACACCGATTCCTTATGATTGAGGCTGAGGCTGATGACGTCACGGATGAAGTCACTTCCGGGTCAAAGTCACGTAACCGGAAGTGACCTCAAGGGGTGTATTCCTCCGTGGTATTCCTCCGTGATGATGACGTCATGTCTGGGGGTGATGCGGTCACTTCCTGGGAGAAGCTTCCGCGGACAGAAAGTGGTCCCATGTCAACGAGACTTCAAATACGGGGGTCGTCGCTTCCTCTAAATCTTCGGGAATGTCATCGTGACGTCATTAGCCTCAGCCTCAATCATAAGGAATCAGTGTTTTATATACTACTAGGGTACAAACGTTAGATCCATCGTTCATTAGCCAGCTGCCACTGGCATTGTGTCCATAATCAAAGACCATAAGACACAATTGTCACCGGCATAAATAAACATACATGTATTTAACACTAGGCAGCTTCTTGCAAGCGAGAAGCGGTCTACAGTTTTAGATGATACGGGCTGACGATGATGATTTAGATCTTCAGTGCCTAGTTAACGTACAGACAAATTATGCAAACACCATGTAAAAATGTCACTCGATGCCCAAATCCTACGCAAAGTTCCACTTCCAACATAAGTTTCAAAATCCAAATAGAAGAGAACAATTCGTAGTCCAGGACATCAAACTTGTGTATGTGCTTGTTTTCAAGCATATTGTGCTAAAAAGTAAACAACTGTGTCTATCGAGGATTAATAGCAAAATCAAGTACTGCACTTCGGGTTGTGCATGCGCTGTCGAACCACTGAGCTCTGTCCCACATTATTGGGTCCAGGCGTCTCATGTGGTGCAGCTCCAGTGCCTGACCCGTCGTTCTCGGTAGTAAGTTTCACTTCCGATTGCGCATGAATAGTCGGCGCACAATGCCCTACTAAACATAACTGATTCCCGCGGTATTCTTTCATGAGATTCTGGAGACTCTGACCCTTTTCGTTCCCCTTCCGGTTGCGCATGCGCAGTCTACCCAAAAGGCCATATTGCGTATGACTGATATTTGGGGGTATCCACCCACATGTCTTAATCACCTGTTGTTCTCGGTAGAGAGTTTCGTTTCAGGTTACGCATGTGCAATCGACCTACAATGCAGTATTTTACATGACTGGGTCCTGACATATGCTTTGGTGAAATATCAGTGTCACTAATCTGGTTTGATTGCGCATGCGCAGTAGTAGTAGTATACGCTGAAATTGAGAGTACCTCTGTGGTTCCGGTCACGTGACCGGAAGTGACATTTGACCCCTGCGCATGCGCACAAAACCGGATAAAAATGATGCGCAGGGGTCGAAGGTCACTTCCGGTCACGTGACCGGAACCGGAAGTGACGTCACAGGTAATATGCAATTTTTTTAGTTCAACTGAGCTCAATTTCCCCTTTTACTAGGAGAAGATCATGAAACCTGGTTATTAATACGAGGGTCAACGAGCGTGTGCGATATTTATCACACGTCATTCTCCGTGAATCGGTTTTGTCTACGTGCTGCTTGTGTGACGTCACAAAGGTCATGCAAATTTCCAAGGTCAATGCGACCGAATTAGCTCTTTCAAAATGTCAAGTCAGGTGAGTGGGAGTGCCGTCACAAAGGTCCCATGCAAATTTGAATACGTGCCCTTTCGGAACCTGTGGCATTTCCGTGAGCCGGTTAACTACGGTATACAAAAGAACCAAAATCACATTGTTGTAGGAAAAAATACATTTTAATTTATAACTGAGAACACAACATATATACAACAGTTATTTCCCCGTATTATAACATGAGGTGCGCAGGAGTATATTTGAGAGATTGAGGTTCTATATCTCATCCAAATATGGAGTGTGGGGTGTCATCTTGAAGCTCTCGTGGTGTAGACCACGACTTTGAGGATGTCCACGTCATCTGTGACGTCATTGGGGACGTCATCAGTACGTGTGGTAGCGAAAGCGCCCATTTTAGGGGTGCGTAGGGATGTGTTTGAGAGACTGGGGGACCATTCCTGGTCCGAATGGGACGTGTGGGGTATCATAGTGAAGCTTCGTGGGACAGCGTCCGACTGGTCTGGCGTGTCGTCGAAGTAGGGGATATGGCGCGCATGCGCAGACACTCCGAGCTCGAAACACCCAACTGCCCCATCTCAGAGCTCTGAGCTCCGAGCTCCCGACTGCCCCATCCCCGAGCTCCGAGCTCCAAACACCCAACTGCCCCATTCCCGCTCCGAGCTCCAAGCACCCAACTGTCCCATCTCCGAGCTCCGAGCTCTTGCAAATAAACATGACGTACATCTGTGAAAGCTTCATTATACCGCGGGTGTCCGTGGAGACGAGAACCATGGTTTGCGCATGTCACTTGTGTTCGAAGTCATTTTCCACGCCATTTAATCTACGTAGACATTTGCTTTCCATACATAATAATCGTATAGAGCGAAGCCATCTCACGGAACGGAGTCCAGATAACGCGCGAAGAACGAACGACACCTACGTCACACATGAGAGTATTAGAGCATCCCTATACGATGACGGCGAGCGACCCTACGGGATGTGGAAAGACGCCCTAGGTGATACAATTCTTAGAAGATGGACCCCTCAGCTATATCAATCCTTTGGTATGAACATAGACCCAGGTAAAGTTGCTAACAATAAGTTTATTCCCTTCGTTCTCCAATATAGCCGTAGGAATGTTGAAGCGGCCCGAATACTGAAGGAGGAATACGAAACACACCAAACAAAACTCCGTTTGCCATTTAATCTGCGACCTATCATAGCGTACTCAAAAAAATCGGAGCTTACATGATTTATTGGTAAGGAGTAAACTTCATCCAATATCGTGATCGTTATCACGTGAAATTCTACATGGCATAAGCTAATATATGGCGGCCCTATTTGAACTCTATGCGAAACTTGTCTCTAGGAAAATGTTTAAGACAAGAGATTCATAAATCCCTGTGCCCGTGCCTTCCACTTTTGAAAAACGTATAGTTTGGTGTTATAGCCAGTGGCAGTCCGCCTACGAAACTACAAGATTACAGAATGTAAGCTTCGTCACAGTGATTCCTCACGATATCGATCAAGCGTATTTCTTCAACCCCGAGCAGACCAACGTGGTGGTACTAGATGATCTGATGAGTGCGGTCAAGGACAACTCACACGTTGCCGACTTGTTTACCAGAGGATCCCATCATCGCAATCTGTCCGTCATCTATTTGACCCAGAATCTCTTTCCTCAATGGAAGGCGTCCAGAGATATTGCCTTGAACTGCCAATACTTTGTGTTGTTCTCCAATCCCATCGACAGAGCACAAATCCGTGTGTTTGGTAGTCGACTTTATCCTCAGAACATCGACCATTTCATGCAGACGTTTCAAGGCGCGACAAGTCGCCTGTTCGTAGACTTAAAAGCTCATATCCTCGAAGATCGCCGGTTGACGACCCACCTGTTACCCGGTGAGGGGTCACCACAACGTCATATATCCCTACACAATCCACCGAATCCACACCTGGCATCACCCGTCCAGCAGCAGCAACCCACCCCCATACAGCGGATCCCCTTCATACCATCAGTCCCGGAATATCACCCAACCGTGAAGGACCAACCCAAACCCGTACAAGGGAATGAACACAATGTGAACTCGAGGCTATGGAAGGATTTGTTCAAAGAAAGCATGGACACCGAGATGGGCGAGACGTTGGGGCCACAGAAAACAAGTTTCACCACAAAGGGTATTGTGTTAAATGCCGCCATTTTCACCTGACGACGATACAGCTCACCAATCCCCAGTGTACGAATTGTCATAGTGACAGTTCATATCACCAATTACCAATATACGAGTTGTCAGAGCATTTCCATCATAGCTCTCTAGATTTGTATCTAATACCGCTTATGCCGGTGCTAGGGGCCGTGCGGTCATGTGGTATGTGCTTTAGAATAGGTTAAACGTGAAGTCATGTGGCTCTGTCAGTATGTTGGTACCTCTTCCCACTTCCTTTATATGCGTTGTAATTTTTACCTGTATGTGGCGAGATCGGGCCTTACAGACTAGTCTTTTGTGTTAAATGCCGTCATTAGAGCATTTCCACAAAGTGGATGCTCCTTTGTTTTCATGAGAAACGGCTCCGCCGGATCCGCCGCCGCCGCGACTTTAAACGTGAATATCTCTGAAACCGTTGAATATTTTCGGGTCAGACTTGGTGTGGTATCTCCTTAGGCCTGGGACATTTGTCTGGTTGTGTTTCGATACCCGCTGCTCACCACTAGGTGGCGTTGTAGTCAGAGCATAAGTAAACCTTTCTCTGACGATTTCGTCTGAACGGCTTGTCTGATTTCTTTGAAATTTTATTACAATGTTCTTGAAGGATAGTCAATGTGCTGAAAAGGTTTTGGTGTAGCTGGCATAATTATAAAGGCAAGTTTTTTGCGTATCAAAAAAATATTTTTTCGTGAAATGAAAATTCAACAATTCGCTTGGAGAAATATTTAAAACCCGTTCTATTCTAGGTTGCCAAGCATTAATATAGGATTGCCGACGTGATAATTCCCTTTCGGTGCGAACCAAATTGCCATTTAAATGAAAAATCTCATTTATCTGACTCAACGTCAAAACCTCCATAACCATTATCATGATTAAAGTTTTTTTCCATTGAACTCTTATGTGCCATCTGCCTAGGGCTTTAGATTTCACCCGCTTGTTTTTTGTGGCATATAGTCGTCACTAGGTGGCGCTATAGACGTGAATGCAGGCAAACATGTGTAACATCATATCTTCTGAACAGCGTGTTTGATTTCCATGAAATTTGGGTATAATGATCTTGCAAGATAGGCAAAAAACTGACAAGATTTTGATGGTGTTGCCGAATCATGGAGACGCATTTTTGCATCTCAAAATAAGATTTTGTTTTTACAAAAATGAAAATTTGCTTCTTAATCAGGGAAAAGTAATTCTATTTTGCTGAACATGAATGTAACATTCCCAGTGTTATAATTCACATCCCTTGTAGGGCTAAATGGGCATTGTTTTAAATATATGAAATTCTCGTGACTTGAGTCCAATATCTACATTCCCCAGGCCACATCTAAGGAGTTTGGTTCATCATGTAGGTTTGTGATACTGTTCATCATTGGGTGGCACTATAGACAGTAAACTTATATAGCACAATTTATCGGTATTTGATCTGTTTGTGAAGTTTATTATTGTCAGACGGACGAAGGATTTCAAAGGACTGAATTTTATTTCTTTTTGATTGAAATTGAAGGGCCACCTCTCATACGGATTTTGCAGCCCATCAACATAATGCCTAATTTATATCTCATTATACATTCTTTTTTACAATTACTAATTTTATTAACATTATGGTTTAAAAATGGATTGAAATGACATTAGTGCTGTTAGCGCTGGCATAATCATGTGGCAAAGGATAAAGTATATATCTATATATCCATATATCTAAATCTAGGCTACATCAATCGCTGCTTTCACACATAACTAAAATGCAGTCAGAGAAAATATGTTGCCATCAGTGTATAGTCCGTATGGAGAATTGCAAGGATTCAAGTGGGCTTGAAATCAGGCCATTTTGGTCAAATATACATACTGTAACCCTGATATTCTGCTTTACCTTTAAATCAGGCCTCATATTGTAGGCCTGTATGTTGACCATTCAGTTGATAAAACCTGTAATGGTTAGTAGTAGACAGGTCCTTGTGTCCTTTGACCAATCAGAATTGAGAACGAAAGTAGGTCAAGTATGACACGTTTGACGTCATTCTGTGACGTAATTAGGGCGTGGTTGTAAGAAACCGGAAAAACCGGTTTTAAGAAACCGGAAAAACCGGTTTTGTGACGTAATTGGGGCGTGGTCGTAAGAAACCGGTCAAACCGGTTTAACCTGTCGTAAGAAACCGGTAAAACAAGTTTAACCGGTTTAAATAGGGCGGTATGGTGACAGCCCCTTTGTTAGCTAACAAAACATCACGTGACCATTAGACGGTTAATAGGATAAAAGGAGAGAGTTTCCGAGTTCAGTCGTCACATGCCACTGGTGCACGAAGGTGCGTTTTTACGTATTTGTTCGATCTCCTGTCTCGGTATATAATGGATGACGAGAAAGCATTTGACGAAGGTAAGTTCGCATTATTAATCATTCCTTTGAGCACAAGCAGTTCGTTTCTTAAAAGAAGGCCTTTCATATATTATATACTGACGCAACGCAATGTATTAGAGTAAATGCCGTGTATAGTTAACCGACGGTGCGTGCATAGTTAACTGGCCGTACGGGTTAAAACCGTGTACATCGTATTGTCACAGTCTACCGAGCATCTATTGCCCTTGTCCGTGCGGAACGGTCCATTACACTTTAGCGATCTCCATTGATACGTGTCGGTGCACACTGAAACGACATTCTTTCTTGGATTTTCCTTGTCTAAACCAGTTGGATAATTTAGGTTTAGTATTTATTATACCTTTAAGATATAAATGGGGAGAATTTCTGTTAATTGTTGGTCATGTCCACGGATGCGTGCATAGTTAACTGGCCGTACGGGTTAAAACCGTGTACATCGTATTGTCACAGTCTACCGAACATCTATTGCCCTTGTCGGGGTGTAACGGTCCATTACACTTTAGCGATCTCCATTGATACGTGTCGGTGCACACTGAAACGACATTCTTTCTTGGATTTTCCTTGTCTAAACCAGTTGGATAATTTAGGTTTAGTATTTATTATGCCTTTAAGATATAAATGGGGAGAATTTCTGTTAAATGTTGGTCATGTCCACGGGTGCGTGCATAGTTAACTGACAGTACGGGTTAAAACCGTGTACATCGTATTGTCACAGTCTACCGAACATCTATTGCCCTTGTCGGGGTGTAACGGTCCATTACACTTTAGCGATCTCCATTGATACGTGTCGGTGCACACTGAAACGACATTCTTTCTTGGATTTTCCTTGTCTAAACCAGTTGGATAATTTAGGTTTAGTATTTATTATACCTTTAAGATATAAATGGGGAGAATTTCTGTTAATTGTTGGTCATGTCCACGGGTGCGTACATAGTTAACTGACAGTATGGGTTAAAACCGTGTACATCGTATTGTCACAGTCTACCGAACATCTATTGACCTTGTCCGTGTGCCACGGTCCATTACACTTTAGCGATCTCCTTTGATACGTGCCAAGCGCTTTTTTTGGTCACCGTTAACGATATGATGACTATTTGTATCGTGTTCCGACGAAGCGTAGCGTCCGCAAAAGCGCCCGCCACGCACGCAAAAACGCCCGCAACGCCCGCGAAAGCGCCCGCAACGCCCGCAAAAGCGCCCGCAAAGCCCGCAAGCGCCCGTTGCAACGCCCTATGATATCTGAGAAAAAAAGAGAGAGATCAACACGTTCACAAGTTTTCATATATTTTATTATCCCCAATGTGATGCCGTACCCAAGCTGGGGCCGCTATGGGTATGTTTACAATTCATAACGTAGGAGTGATATCAGTTTTAATCACGTTATCGTCATTGTTCGTGAATTCTTGAAGTTCATCTTCGTTCCTCATCATCTTTTCGCTTTATTTCTTTATTTCAGCATTCGACAGTGAGCTTCTTAAATCACCGTCAGTTTTTTTTTCTTTCTGATCATTATTATTCGGTGTACCAAGTCCTAATCAGACTCGCTATCTTCCAATCCGGGAAAGTCCGTGGGCAACCTGTCCTTGAAGAGCTGTTTCCGCATCTTGATGGCGTTT